>WBMV01006969.1:307527-421361 GCA_013396655.1 Campylorhamphus procurvoides
GAAAAGAGTTGTAAAAGATTTGGAAGCCTTTTAAAAAGGAGAATGCTGCTTCTTTTTTTTTTTTTTTCCAAGACAGAAAATGCTGAGCCAGTGTGGAGCCATTCTCAAATGCCTCCTGATACAGAAAAAATGACCCGAGTGCCACACTGCAGCAGAGCCATCCATGCAGGGCAGGAGAAGGCAGAGCAGGGCAGGGCACTCTGGTAGTGCCACCACTTTCTTACATGGCAGAAGTAAAAAGTGATGACTTCAGTTAAAAAAAAAGTCTCATCTGCACTTATCATTTGCCGGGGTTAAAGAAACGATTCTTACACTCTGTGTTGTCATAGTAATAAAAAAAATAATTACTAAACAGTGAAATAGATTCTGACAGTACCGGCTGGCTGAGCATTTACTCCTCGCTTTCCTTCCTTCGTTGGCTAGCGTGTTTGGGATCAGAAGTGCTGGGTATTTGTAGCTCTTGCAAGTGGTATTCCACTGTGAAAGCCAACAGAGATAACTCCTTCTTTATCTACTGGTAAAAAGAAAAATCTACTCAGTTTTGATTTTTCTTACTTTTCTCTCATTTTACCAGAGACATACTGCATCAGCATCCTTTTTAAATCTGTCATTGTGGAGCTCAGATAAGCATCTTTCCTCTGGGTCAAGTTACACTTGGAGTAGCTTTTAACATTAGACTGTTTATGGGGATCATTGCAAATATTTGATAATAATGTAAAATATGTAAGATCCCAGGAGAGAGCAGAGACCAGGGAACGTAAATAAAATTCACAGATTCTGCAAACAACTTTATACTTGGTTTGTCTGTCTGCTTACAAAACACATTTTGTCCTTGTCTGTTACTTGATCTAAAAATGTGTTTGTGCCCTGTAAGTCCCTACAAGCATGCAAAGATTTGACTGCGTAAAAAACATCACCCCAGTGCATGTTTGCTTCAGCATGACACCTTCCTGCAGTCTGCACATCTATTACACACGTGTGCACTAGACATGAAATACCATCTTTTATGTAATACCTACAAGCCACGAGTGAGGAAAGGGTGACAGGATGGTAGTTAGAGGTTTAAAAGAAACTCAGTACAAAGAAGAGAGCACCAGAAAATTAGGTTTTGCACTTTTTTATTTATCTGAGAGCAGCGAACAAGATACTGCTTGTCTGATTTAAAGCACATACTGTTAGAAGTCCCTCAAATGTCAGGAATTATAATAGAATTACACCATGACAGAGTGTTGAGAGGGAGGATTCCCAGGGTTTGCAAAGCGCTTGGGATGGGGGAAGGGATGTAGAAGCTCTTTGACACAAAATGAAACCACTTCAGTGTCACCAGTGCTTTCTGCGAGCAGTGTCACCTGAAGCCAGGGTGCCCCAAATCAGGCTTCCAGCACCCACTACAGAGCTCGTTTAAATCTCTGCCGGCTCAGTTGTTAGAAACACAAGTCAAGCCACGTAGCAGGACCAACTCGGACACGTGCTGGGCTGTGATACACAGAGGCAGTCCAGCTCTGGAAAGTTCACTGGGAGAAGTGCAGTCCAGGGATGGGCAGCAAGGTGGGCACCGTGGTGCTCAGAGGGGGCTGAAGCTATGTGGGACACTGGGTTGGCTCCAAAATGGTACCTGCAGCCCGTGGCTTCTATTTCAGATATCAGGCTGAAACGACGCTTGCTTGGCACTCCTGACAAGTCTTGAGTTTGCAAGAGGAATCATTTCACTGCAATGACATTCCTGCTGAGGGAGTCTTGGGAAACATTAGTCTTTTTCAGACTTTAGTGGGGATTTTGCCTCATAGATACCCCAGTTAAAATTAACAAAACAATGAGTATGGGTAAGGGTTTTAGTTGTAAGGGTGGCCTGCTTTCATTGTAGTGTGTGTTTGCAGCTGGCCGAAGCAGCTCAATATGTTCTGCAGGATATATCCCACCATGACAGCTGAGAAAGGACCAGGAGCCAAGAGTGTCCTGGCTCTGAAAGGCGACCATACGAAATACTCTCAGGTCTCACATCTGGACCTGCACTGTTCTGTGTCAGTGCCACACAGTGTATAAGGAAGGATAGAAGTTCAGAACATAAAACCCAGATTGCTGGATAGGAAGCTGACCCACTTTGGGTGGCTTCTCTCTGGTTTTGACACTTCTTTGGCCTGTTCAGAGGGGCATGTGGCCATAGTGAGAGGGGATTGTTTTCCCACTCTGCAGAAACAGGTACGAGGCTGGCACAGGGGCAGGTGAAGTGCAGGCAAGGAATTACAAATGCAGAAAGCACTCATGGCAGACATGCCATTCCCTTTCCTGAATCTTAGCCCATAAAGAGCAACAAGGAAAGATGCAAGGGGAGCAAGCAAGGCAGTTACTATTCCAGCTGGTACACCTACAAACATGATTTCCTTCTTTCCCAGCTCTTCCCTTTGGATCCTTACACTGGCTCGTCCTTCTGGCTGAGCTTTGTTGTCTTTGAAACTTTTGTTGGTGGAGCTTTCCAGATGCTTTCACGGTTGATAATTTTCTTAAATAGTCATGAGATGCAAATCTGCTACAAGGTTTCAGCTAAATGGAGTGATCAGAAGTGGTGTGGAAAAGATTTATGATGTTCTTTCCCTGAACACAGAGGGTGGCCATGGCCAGCATCCACCTATGTGAAAGCCACAATATTTCTGGAGATGTTTTGCCCTACAGTGAATGGGGCAGAGTCCCTCTGGACTGATCCTCCACCCAAAACTGCCCCTTTGACTTCAGCAGGGGTTAGAACCTGGAGAAATGGTTTGGTTTAATAGCTAAGAAAAACAGTTAGTAATGCTCTTGTTAATGTGCTCTTCTCTGCCCCCTGCCCAGCTGCTTCTTACCCAGGAGGTCCAGCAGTGCAGCTGAAAGCGAGGGGCTGTTTGACCTTCCCTGCTGCCGGAGCCACTGCTGAGTGACACAGTTCACCTTCAGGGCTGGAGCACGAACTGGCAGGCCTGCCAGCCTGGCTAGCAAGATACCATGTTTAGGCATTAAACTAGGGCACTTGCATACCAGCACTGGCCGCTATTTTAGTGGGTATATGAAGTTGATCCCTGCTCCCCACCCCTGTGGGACAACGGAGCTGCTGTGAGTGAGGGATATCCTCTGCCTGGTGGATAAAGCTATTAAAAATGGGCTGTGTTTTGTCAGGAATACGTAGTTCATCCAGCTGAATGACTGTAAAACTACCAGCCCAGCTTAAGGTATGCTGATACACATTGTAAATGAGAGAAATACACAGAGGGCTCGGCCCCTGGGGTCCTGTGCTTGGTGTGCTCTTGTCTCCTCGGCAATGTGGGTGTAAAGCTCTTCTCCTCTGACTCAAATCAAAGCCAGTTGCAGTGATTCTGTGGAGACCATCCAGGATGTAACTCAGCCATGCTAAGTACCATAAAATTGTGATATTATTCTTCATTGTTTGTAGCTTGGAGGCTTGTAGAGGCCTAGCTTGGAGCAGTCAGTTTTATTAAGCTCCATCCAAACACAGTGAGATAGTTGTTCTTCCTGAAGAATTCATATTCTCAAAGTGCAAGCCGCCCCGTTTGTGTTCTTGTATCTATGCAACCTTGTTGCTCTTACATTACACATTTGTCCTGTGAGATTCCCTCCCTTACAGTAAAAACTCACGAGAATGATACACACATTTTCAACTCTATACACACCAGAGACTGCAGGATCCAGCAGTACCTAAAAGACATGGGAGATATAGAGGCTGCTGTAGTGGAACTGCTAATTTATTTTGAACTGCAGATGTTTGCAATGGCTGTGAAGTTTCCTAATTGAATTTCTGACCCTTTTTGTCACAGAAACCCAGTTAATATAGGGGAAGGAGAAGAGCAAATAGAAGGATTGGTGATTGCTTTGTCTTTTTTTTTCTTTTTTTTTTTTAACAGAAACCCCAGTGTAGAGTTATGTACATTTTCCTTTTCCTTTTCTTACATCCACAGCAGCCTAGTCCTCACATGGTCTCAGTGGCTACAGATCATGTCAAGGGTCACGCCTGAAGTCCCCAGCCCAGTGCAGTATCTCTCCGGAAGGGCTCCATGGAGCCCATGCTCAGTCTCCAAAGCTGATCCTCCCTCAGCACTTCCATCCTTTTGAGGCACACTGTTACCCATACACCCACTAATGGTGGCAGTCAGACCTGAGCAGGCAGCCCATGTTGTGGCATCTGTTCCTCAGCAGAAATTCCCAGGGAATCCAGTCCTTTCCAGCTGTTCATTCTCTACACTTATGCAATTTCTTACTGAAAGCTGATAAAGAGCCTCTATAGCCACAAGGCGCATCAGCAATCAGAAATGCAGGGAGGACTCAGTGAACCTGCCATGGGGCTGTGGCCAAGCTGCAGGTGAGAAGCTGGGGGCAACCATTGCCAAAGCCCTTTCCTCAGAGCCACCCACTGCCTGAGTTTTATCATTGCCCTGCAATGTTCCAGGTCCAACAGACCTCTGAGAAGCACACAGAAACATGCAGTGGCCACATCATTTGGTTGTATCACATGAAGATGTCTTGGCTTGATCTGTCACCCACTAAACACCATCACATGGTCACCAGGAGTGTGTTCTTGATATGCTGCTGAGCTGGAAAGGGATCACATACCTGTATTTACACCAGGACTGAACTTTTTGGTTCTTGCAAAAGGCAAGTGTGCAATCATAGAACCACAGAACCACAGAATCATTTAGATTGGAAAAGACCTCTAAGATCATTGAGTCCAAACATCTCCATCCTATTGAGCATAGCATTTGTTTACCTTTCAGTGGTGATTTGTGATGCTGTACCCATCAATCAGGATACAGAACCCCTTCTTTCTTGGAAACCAGTGAGGAGTACAGTGTTGAAGCAGAGAGCAGGCAATGGCCCTTTAAGCATTGTCTGTTTAACTGTAGCACGATCTCTCCTGCACTCGAGTGCTTTCCATAAACAGCAAGTCATCCTGGAAGGGGAGGGAGAGGATGATAAATAATCCTGTTATTCATGCGACTGCGTTCTTTCATGAAACTGGGAAAAGGCAAAATAAAGTGGCGACTGTGAGACTGAGAATGAAATACAAAGCAGTGGGTTGTGTTGCTGCAGTTATTTCGGGCTGGAAGAAAATCTGAAAAGAGAAAGGTGAGCAGGAAAGGTTTAAAATGCCAAGAAGAAAGCCAAAAGACAGGACATAAAAGAATGGCTTTCCCTGCTTCCCTGCTCTGTGTCTCAGCTCACTGCTGAGGCTGACTGTGGTGCTGGCTGGCCACCACCAGCTCCCATGGCATGGCTACCTGTGCCAGAGGTTTTCCCCTGTGTGTGCACCTTGAATAGAGGTGGGATGTGGGGTATGCCAGAGCTCCAGTAAGGACAGGTGGACAAGGAGAGAGGCAAAAGTGAGCAAACCCTGGGAAAGAATTCCCATGGAGCAATGAGAAAGCAGAGAATAAACCTGTTTGCTGGAGGTTCTAGCAAATGAGCTCCAATTAGTTTTCCAGGGATGCTCTGTGGTGTTCCCTTTACCACGCTTTGCACCTGTGCCTGTGGTACCTCCCCAGTTTGTGTTGGAGCCATCGGTGCCCACGCTGCAGCAGCTCCAGTTCTCCATCTGCCCTCTCCACGCATCCCCTGGGCCCTGAGCTGGGACAGCTGAGGCCCAGGCATCCCTCCCATTTGGTCACCCCTGCTCACAGGCAGCCTCCCACCAACAGCCCAGGCAGACAGCTGTGGGGTAACATCTTAAACTGCTGCAGCTGTTTGCTCTCTGCATGTGAGACAGAGCCCTCCATCCCTGGGATGTCCCTGGAGGCAGACTGGCCCTGTACTGCTGTCTAATTGCCCAATACTAGCCTGGTCTTAAATTTGTAAGAGAATCTCCTACTGGGAGAGTGTGCCAGCCTCTCTAAGGCTTCATTAATGGCACACATCCACTTTAGTGGTATGGTATCCGGGATTAGGAAAACACAGCCACCTTGTTATAATCTTCCAAAAGTGCCTCTTCCCCTTGTAACTTCATGGCATCAGTGCAAGTTCTTCAGGCTTATAAAAGCTTAAGCCATTGTAAACACAGCAGCCGTGGAGGCTAGGTATTACAGGGAGGGAATTCCTTTCCATGTCCTGGATATTTTGGATGGGGAAAAAAAATAAAAAGGAAAAAAAAGAAAAAGAAAAGAAAAAGAAGAAGAACATTTAAGGTGTCAGCTTCCCTGATAGTATAAATGGGACCAGATCCATCCAACTTCAGTCCAGTGTCCCTGTTACCCTGTCACTGTGTGACACTCCCATTAAGGTAAATGGGAATTACACATGGTGTGATGGGAAAGCAGCAGATACCTTTGTAAATACTGCACCCTCACACGAGCCACATGTATCTTTCCTGAGACACCGTGCCAAACTAGCAGGTGTTTTTTACATCAGGCCTTATATTAACACACTCCTACGTATGCCTGGCTGCATCTGCTGCATTAACGATCCCTCGGTGCATAATGACTGAGTTAGTTTGTGAAGTTAAATACCACGGGCAACAGCCCAGCCACAATGCATACAAACCTTAAACTGCTTCTGTTTGTAGCACAGGGGTTACTACTGAGGTTCCTCTGCTGTGACTTTTTCTGTCTTTCTTTTTTTCTTTTCTTTCTTCCTGTTGCTGAATTTTTCCTTTGTTCCTGCCCATCTTTTCCCTAGTTTGTGGTTTCCAGATTGCTTCCATCTCTTTGTTTTCTCCATCTTCTGCCGTATCTTCCCTGTGTCAGTTTCTGTGGATGCCAGGGAGGATGAAAGCTGCAGCCAGCCAGCCCCAGCTGCTCCAACACACTCCGACAGCCCCGGAGCAGTGGGATGCTCCTCCAGCATGTCTGGAGTCTGGGGGCAGTGCCATGAGGTCTCCTGGATGGGAATGCCACCATTTCAACTCTGGGTGCTCACAGTGGCTGCTGTGGAAGTGAAGAAGGCCAGACCAGGGTCTGAGGCTATTCGAGTGTCTGCTCCACTTCTACTCTGAATGCAGACAGCAAGTCCAAGTCCAAAGCCACTGGGGAAAATATGTGCCCTTAGCAACACTGGTGTAAAAGGCTGTTTTTATAGAAGCCAGTCTTTGGGGATTAGTCTTCTTTTGTAATCATCAATGACTTTAAATGATGCTATGGCCAGGCATGAAAGCTGTTCAGAAACAAGAAAGGGCTGAATCTGAAGCCAGTTATCACAGACTTCTACCAAAACCAAAACAAAAACAAACCACCACCAACAAAAAAACCTTAGCTGTCTTTGTAGGGCTTATACTAAAGTTAAGTCAAAATTTCCAAGGGCATCAAAGATGTGTATGAGTTCAATTTCCACTGAAATGGGAGATGGGGGCAGTACTTAATAAGAAGGATTTGAAAAATACTCTTCTATCCTTTGTTTAAAATTAAGATGCCAAATTCAAACATCCACACTAGTGTGGTGTCTGTTTCCTTGCTCTTGCTTTTAGTCGTGTAGTTATTGTCATGGTCCTTCATGGAGGTCTCACCTTTGGTCCTGGGCTCTCTTGGCCCTAGGTTTAGCTTTTTGCAGTAGTTCCATGGTGTATGCACACACACAAAGCACAACAGCTGGTGGATCTCTTATTCATGGTTTAATCACTTCCCTTTGGAGGTGTGCTGGTAATGTGTGGTCTTGCTCAATCCTGGCTTCCTGAGGGTCAAACACAGCCCGGATTCAACCCAGCACTTAGGAGCATGACTAACCCAGTGAAGTCATTAGGATGGACCTGCTTCTTTTCCTGGCATTAAGCAAGCATTTAGTCTTTTGGAGTTTGCCTTACCACACCCTTCCCATCTCATGCTTATCTCGGCATCACAGTTCCAGCTGCCCACTGACTTTCCACACATCTCTGCTGACTTTCCCCAGGCCGTCCATCTGATCTCATAACCACAGCTCCTCTGGTGGTTCACCATGTGCCCATGGTCCCACCCTCTCTAGGGGTTTGCTGTATCACTGCTACTTTCCCATCCATCTGGAATTTCCCCTGAAGGCCCTGAGCCACCTACTCCCATAAGTGTCATCAGACACCTTTTGCTGGGAGGGACATTTGTTTCTTTGTTTCATGGTTGCATAACCCGAATTGGCTGTTAATTTAATTCAAAATGCCATCGCACCAGAGCAGGGCTTCTGCATTCACAGCACTTGAGAAAGATAAAATAGCGATAGGGAGCCAGATGGCTCAAGAGATTGGGAATCAGCAATGGAGTCTGTAACCTCGCCATCTCCATTCCAAAATAAATGCAGCTCTGATCCACAGTGAACTTTGTGGGCTTAGTCCAATTTCAAGTGTATGTACGGTCATGCCAGAAAAACTTCCCCTATAAACACCCCTGCTTTGGCTGGGAGGCCTGAAGAAGTATGTGGGGGTCCCTCAAACCAGAGAGAAATGTCACCTGCTGCACACGGATGACAGTCTCTATCAGTACTCATGCACTGCCTGTGGTAAGAGAAATTCTAATTGCAGCACCGTCCACCTGGACTGTTTTCATGAGGCAAACATTTCCTTCTGTTCCAAATTACCTTTCAAGCCATTTTTCAGATTGACTCTTTGCTAAGTCTGATGAAAACTGTAACTGTGCAGTCCCAGAGATCTGTCTGTCCCACGTGTACATGGTGAGAGACTCCTTGGATGTGAGGGACACTTTGCCAAGGTGTCAGTAGCAAGAGTAAGAAGCGAGTAAGGAATTTGTGTCTGGAATGTCCCTAAGTGTGAGAACAAAATCTGGTCATGCACACAGGAGCCAAAAGCTGTACTAAATGAAGCTACAATTTCTTGCGGTACAGCCTTCCTTCCTGCTGATGGTTATTTTCTAACCTTGCTGTGCAGGAATTGGAAAGAAGCAGGTGCCAGAGAAGACTTGACTCTGAAATGGCACTAAGGTCATTACACACAGAGCAGGAGAAAAGCAATCCAGTCTTCCAAGTTTCATTTGCTAAAGCCATAATAGTCTGATAGGGCATCAGACCCCTCACTGGTAAAGTCTTCAAGTGTATGTGAAGACAACAGAGCAAACAACTGTTTTTCCCTGCAAGGCTTCTTGGCATGGATGTTGTCTCTCCTCAGCCCAAGTTCACTCAGCTGCTCTCTCCCAGATTCCCCTTGCCCCCACTGGAAAGCTGCCCAGGAACTCCCTCCACAGCTTAGGGGCCAAGACCAGATCAGCCCAGTCAGCCTTGTTAAAATCTTTGAATCGTTAAGGCTGGAAAGGACCTCTAAGATCAAGTCTAGCTGTTAACCCAGCACTGCCAAGGCCACTAAACCATGTCCCCAAGTGCCACACCTATATTTCTTTTAAATCTGTCCAGTGACAGTGACTGCACGTCCCTGGACAGCCTGTTCCAGTGCATGAACAACCCTTTTGGTGAAGAAATGTTTCCTAATATTCAATCTAAAACTCCTCTGGCACAACTTGAGGCCACTTTCTCGTGTCCTATCACTGGTTACCCTGCAGAAGAGACCGACCCCTACCTGGCTACACCCTCCTTTCAGGGAGTTGTAGAGACTGAGAAGGTTCCCCCATGAGCCTCCTTTTCTCCAGGCTGAATGTTCCCAGCTCCCCCAGCCACTCCTGATCACACTTGTGCTGCAAAAGGACTCCTTGTTGTGTGGGTTCCTGCCCTGCCTTGCCACCCTGTGCAGGTCCTTCTTGTGCTGTGGTTCTTGTTTTGGCTTCCCACGGATCCCCCAGTGCTCCTGGCTGTGGGATGCCCATGGCCAGCCAGCACACTGCTCTCCACAGCCCCAAGAGCCAGTCCTACACTGCATGTCCACAGCCCTGCGTCGGCCCCGGGGAGTTGCTTCGTACCATCCACAACTGTTTGGTTTATATTCGCGTATCAGGCCGTGACCCTGAACTGGCTTCTCCCTTTAAATTCCTTCCACTTGGCTCTGCCCACACTGTCCACAAAGCCTCTCAAAGAAATGCAGCTTGGAAGGAAAAAAAAAAAATCTTAAGAAGAAGAAAAACCCCTTCACAACAAAATGTCCTTCTCTCTCCAGCAGCTCCACTTGGGTGCGGTTTTCCCAACACTCCCCCGCAAGTGAGGCACAGAGTCTGTTCGGATCTGCTCCTGCCAGCACTGCAGGGACAGGGTCACCCCATGGCTGGGCACAAAGATCTGCACTGCAGGGACAGGGTCACCCCATAGACAGGCACAAAGCACCACAAACCATCCCCGTCTGCAGGGGCCAGGCACCTTCCTGGAGTCACCACATTGCTGCAAACTGGTGCTTTTACCCAGATTTCATCCCAACACTCTTGTTGCCCTTTAACATCTGCTGTTGCACAGCACTGGGGTTGTGCAGCAGGCCCTCGAGCCTCCTCCTCTGGGTGAGGAGACTGTGACAGCCCCTCTCTTTTTCATTTGCTCCCTTACATATACACATATACATATATATATATATATATATATAGGACTGTCCCCATGAAGTGGCAGCTCCACACATGTGCTGGTGGGCGGATAGCTCTGCATTTGCCCTCATGATTTCATGCCAAAAACATTTGCAAGTTCAGCTCGCCGCTTGGTTTCCCCTCTCCCTCCTTCTCCCTTTCACAGTTACTCCCAGAGCCCAGGAAGGCATCCCGTGTTTCTCCTGTCAGGCCATGGGCTCCTGCCTGCATCCCTACAGCTTTGTCATTCCTTTGTCCTGCCCCGAGCCCTTTAGGGTTTTCTTAAAGACTTTCAGTAGGATCAAAATAAATTATGCCAAATGCATTGCTGTTATCGAACCTTCCTTTTTGCTTCTTTTTTCAGCAGCTATTTTGGCATGATTAATAATTCATAGTGAGGCTTGGCACAGCAATGGTTAAAGGGCCAAAGCTGAGCTGACAGAGGAGCCTTCTGGACAGAAGCACTTTTATAAAGTCATATAAGTGCTATTTTTTCTTTAGGAAAGAAGTGGATTTTTTTTAAGTGTTGTGAGAACAGGAATGTTTCTTTTTTAGCCAATTCCACATACTTTTTGTTATAGGAGAAGATGTGGTCTGAGGGTTTTAGCAGAGGCTAAAACAGGGGAGAACTGGATCTCTTTTGATGGCGTATCAAGTGAATAGGAAATAATCGAAAATGCTGCATTAAAAAATGAGTTTAGCAGCAGCTCCAGGCGAACCCTGTTCTGCAGAGAGCCCTCCCTCCCTTCACCTGCCCAGCACCCAGCAGACCTGCACCACTGGGGACAAATGTGCACATTTGATCCACTTCCACCCTTGGGCCAAGAGACATTCCCTCAGTCATTCCCTCCTGGGAACTGAGGTTTCAAGTGTTTTTCTCTTGGCAGGACGAAGAGTGTTGGCTCCCAGAGGCTGCAGCAAGGCTGTGTTCAGGGGTGGACAGACAGGTCTCTCCTGGGACTCCGCTGGGATGCTCTCACACATCCGGAATGATTGGGCAGCCTGTGGCTTTGCTCGGTCTGAAGCACATCAAACATCCCTGCTAGGCACGGTGGTGCAGCAGCCTCCTGCCTTCTATTGACTATTTCTCTTTCCCCACCTGCTGCCTGGGCTGAAATCAGAGCTCAGATCCATCCACTCTCACCCCAGCACCCTGTCTCCATCACACCCTGCTCAGTGGAATGGTGATAGAGTGTTTCCAGGACCCCACATGACACTCACATCCCTGCTGAGGACATTCTCTGGTCCCATCTCTTCAGACACACGTCCAGGTCTGCCAACAGCCTCGCCTGTAATGATGGGTGGGATGTGAAATGGATTAAAAACCAGAGGCCAGATTTTTTTTAGGTTAATCTGCTAATGCCAAAGGATCATATTTGGCAGCTACATAAGGCAAGCTCTCATCAGTTTATATTTCTGCTTTTCTTCCCTTTAACAATCTAATTTTGTACATCGCTGTGTGGAATCCAGATACAGATAATCCTCCCCCAGTTAACACCACCCTGGCTGTGCCCTATGGAAATCTGTGTGCGGCATGTGGGAGCTGGAGAGATGAGGGTGCTGTGCTGGTCTAGGGACTGTCTGGAGGGGTTTCAGCAGGTAATGGATAGCCCAGGGTCACAGGAAGGGCTGCTGGAGACACTTTTCATGAGGACTTTTGGAGAAAGTGACCTTTTGTGTTTGCATCTCACCCTGCACTTTGGTGCAGAGGACAGTTGGCAGCTATTGAAAACTGAAATATTCTGATTATAGCAGAGGAGAAACTCACAATTTTCTCTGAAAAACTTTCACACCAAATGGAAATTTTCTGACAAACGATTCAGCCAGAACGACCTTTTGTACTGCAGAACAAACTGTGATGAACATTTTTTTCTACCAGGTTTTTCTTCTGACATTATGAATCCTGATGGGGGATTAGCTAACACGGCTCGTTATCAGCACATGCAGCATCAGAGAGGAGAACTTGGAGTTATGTGAGATCTTGAAAACAACCATCCAATGCCAATAAGCAATTTGAGATGCTGCCTGAACCAAAAAGCAGCATCCATGGGCTAAAGCTGGTGCTCCTGTTAATCCCAGCTCTGGGTGAAGTTGCCCCAAGGCTGAATTTGCCTCAAGAGAGTCAAGCTGGGGAGTGGATTAACTTCTAAGAAACTCAGAGTGAATGAATTAGGGGTATTACTTGGTGAGGTCAGCAATTAAATCATGAGTCCATTGCAGAGGAAACAGGATGCATTTCTAAAGGGCTAAGAATGGCCCCTTTGCTAGATTTATGGGGCTGAGGTGATGAGCGAGAGGTCAGATAATAACCTTTCAAACCACCAAGGCAGACCAAATATGCTTTGCCATCGCCCGCTCGCTTTTCAATGTATGTGTGTCATGTTTGGAAAACAAGGCCCTGTCTGTCCTGGCCGAAACAGCAGCAACAAAATAACGCTGCTTGTTAGGGAAATGCCACCACAGAAAAAGATAATTGAAACATTCAGGCTGGCAGTAAATGGGGATAAAGGCAATAAATCCTGAAAGCACCCTTCCTTATCTCAGGCAGGAGCTGCCGGCGCTACTCTTTGGCCAGAGCTCCGCCAGCCCAGGGAGGCTTTGTCGGTGCCCAGTTATCTGGAGGGTCAACCTTCAGCCAAGGCCACCAGCCTGTGCTAGAACAGGGACACTGAGTGAGGAAAGATACCTGTCCCTCCTCCTGCTGCAGCTGTTTTCCCTCCCAGTCAGAGAGCGAAGCAGCTGCAGCGAAATGGGCTTTGAGAACTCACCCTGCAGATGCACGGTCAGCAGAACACCGCAAAAACGGCATGAAGCTGTGTCAGGGGAGGTTTGGAGTGGGTATTAGAAAAGGGTTGGTCTTCCAGAGGGTGGTTGGGCACTGGAACAGGCTCCCCAGGGCAGTGATCACAGCCCCAAGCCTGCCAGAGCTCCAGGAGTGTTTGGACCATGCTCTCAGGCACGTGGTGTGATTCTTGGGGCTGTCCTGTGGCAGGACAGGAGTTGGACTTGGTGACCCCTATGGGTCCTTTTTATCTCAGGATGTTCTGTGATTCAATGAAAACAGGAGGCAGAGGTGGGGCTTCACTGGGGGGGACACTCGAGGCTGTCCAGCACAGCCCTGGTGTGCCCACATCACCCACAGGGCTCAGTGGGCTGGAGCAGCTACCCCAGTGCTGCAGCCTCCTACCCCATTGCAAGGGCTCTCCTGATGCCCCCACAAGTCCCTGCTCCTCGGGACTCTGAATTTTAACATTACTGAGAGCAACCAGTCAAGGAACCCCTGTAATTCACCTACAGATCTGATACAAAAATGATCCAAACTTTGCTTCTGGGTTTATGTACAGCTGAAACATGAGCAATAGAGGGGGGAAACCTGCAAACAAATATAGTATCCTCGAGTCTTCTGCTTATTACATGGCAACAAAGGTATGTGATGCTGCAAAGCTCTTGGCTCGAGGCCTCACCCTGCTCTCACACAAGTCCTGGAGAAGTTATGCAAGTCCAGTGGGAATCCATGAATTTTGGTGAGGATTATCTCTGCTTTCCACCGTTCCTGCCTTTGTGACAAGAGAGAGCAGAGAGATATGCTGCAAGGCAGCTGGATGACAGCAAGCACTTCATTGCTGCCCAGCAGTGCACCCCATGGCTTTGTCCACCCAATTTCCCACACTCAGTGCCTGCTCTCCTGGTGCAGTGCTGAGGTTTTTCTGGGAGTGGGTTTTCAGCTGGCAGTCTGGGCAGCAGCAAAGTCCAGCCCCAGCCAGGCAAAAAGGGTGCCATGGTGGGACATGGGCTCCAGGGAACACAGCAAGGCTGGAGGGTCCTTCCCTGCAGCTCCCCTCTGAGTTCTTTCAGAGCCCACCCTCTGCCCTTTTGCTTGCTTTGATGTTCTTGAGATGGAGAGAGGATTTCCAAATGTTTGACTATAGGAAAAACAGTAGAGGACAATGCTGTTTCTCCCCCCTCCACTTCTTTCCCTATCAAGGGCTTGACCCTTCTAGTACTGAGAGAAAACTGCAGCCAGTGGGGAAATTATGTTTTCCAAGACCACTCCAAGGTGGGCAGTAGCACAGAGCAATCAGCTCCTGTCTGTGTTGCTTTGTGCTTGACAAGCAGCAACCAGAGGCTCTCCAGGGAGACCTTTTCCTGAGGTGCCAGCACAGCTCCTTACACAGAGCACAGCAGTTTGAGGTCCTGAGGCATCGCTGTCAGACCCCAGCTTGCTATGGAAATGTTGCTCTGGTGAAGATTACCTCTCTCTGTAAAATGCAGCCCTTTCCTCTTCTCTGCTGCAGTAATTTTTTCTGCAATTATAACTTACAATGAACAGCTCAAACTGCAGGCACTAACACAGAGCAGGCTGCAGCCTCCCTCTACCTTCGGCTGGACAGCATGGATCAGATGGCACCCGGATGGTTTCAGCATGAATCACTCACTGCCTCTGTAACCAACATTCCCATAACCTAAATCTATCAAAAAGAATATAAACCACATCAGAAGCCAGTTCTCAGATCCTCATTTACTAAGACTTTGGAAATCTCTTATATTAAACAGATCATCTCTTTACAGGAGTATGGAGCTGCCCTAATTATACAAAGGGTGGAAAGGGATGAACTCCCATCTGGGAAGGCTGTTTAACTTATTCTGGCTTCCTAAAAAGCCATTGTCTTGTAAACTGAGCATTCCTTCACTGGCCTGGTAGACACAACATTCTGCATATCCCAACCAGACGCTGTGCAAGGCTTGCTTTGTGCCCTGTGGAGCAGCAGTCCCCGAGCTGGCCAGCCTGGACACCCACGGGCACGGCCCTGCTGCAGTCAGCAAGGCAGGCAGGCTGGTGCTGGCTGCCCCTGAAACATCCTATTTGGAGCATGACATGCTGCCAAACACAAATCTGGCTTTTGCATGTAGTTCCTCAGCAGTGGCCTCTGGCCTGCTGTTCTTTGGAAGGAAAAGGGGCTCTGGGAACCCCCTTCTCCCTCCCTTGCTGTTCTGGGTGGGGTGTCTGCTGAGATTCAGCTACAGGTGATATGGTAGAGCAAGCAATGTCAGTCTGCAATCATTTCGGTCCCTCCTCTGCGAGCTATGTGATATCCACAGAGATTCCCACCTCTCCTCTTCCTTCCCTAGTGGCATTTGAAATTTGGGAATCAGAGTCACTGTGCTTGTGGGGACCTCACCAGGGTGTGCAACACCCTCTGAAGCATTGACCTGGTGGCTCTGAGGTTTCCCCATATGGCTGGAGATAAGATGAAGGAGATACAATGAGAAGTCTGGATCTTCAGGAAGAGGAGCTCTTTGCCAGAAAGGCTGCCTCATTTCTCACCTGGGCAGTGAGCAGGGCCAGGTTCATCCCCACTGACCACCCGAGGAGGGCGATGTCTCAGGACACTGAAAACAGCCTTTGCTTGCAAACCTTTCACAGCTTTTTTCTGCAGGCGAAGAACAGACTGTGAGTAGCAGCAAGGTGTCAGCTGTTAACACCAAGTTAAATTTTCTAAAGAAGATCTTACTTCCATATTATGATAATCCCAGGTATTTTTATTTGGCACCAGCACTTCATTTCTCAGTGATACTATATTCGGTTTTTCCTTGTGTATATGCTCTGGTAGATGTTACTGCACAGCTGATGGGCCTTAAATTCATGCTTTGTGGAAGGTATATTTCTTTCCAAAGGTTTTATTTTACTAAAGGTAGCAAGTTACAAAATAAAACCTTTGTTGCAGATATCATTTGAAGTTAATCTTTATATAATCCACAGTAAATATTTATGAGCAATGCAAAAGTGACTGGATTTGTTTACAGTTTGAAATTGTTGGAGAGAGGATTCCATATAGATTAGTCAGCTAATCTGCTGTAATCTGCTTAAAAAGCAACCTAAATGGGTTTTCTTTCACTGAATCATGTTAGCCCTCTATATGCAGTGACTTCAGCTAGGGAAGGGATTCGGGCACAAAAGGGCATTTACCTTGTGGGTGCTGACAGCATTGCTCGCATTGCAGGAGAGCCATAAATTTCCTCTTCTGCCTTAAAGAGTGGGACAGCTGCAGTGACTGAATTTAAGCTGAGATGGGTGTCAGGGTCTTCTCTCCTATTTCCTCGCTGCAGCGTTTGAACTGTATTGCCTGGGGATAAACTGATCTTTGATGAGGCACCTGCAAGGTGTCTGCACAGAAGTCATCCTTTCTGAATTTATTCTGGTTTATTTCACTCTCTCTTAAGGAGATCTACAGGAGGTGCCTCTACCTAGCATGCTCCTGAGTTAATAAGGAAGGCATTCTGCTAGTTTTCTCATGTTTCTAAATTTTGGGAGGAATGGGAAATTATCCCATGTCCTTTACTCACCACTCAACTTTGCTCACAAGGGAGTTGCAGCTAAAGGTGGAGAAAGATTTTAGCTCCTCACCATACTTCCCAGAGAGTCTCTGGGTGATGTGGGCATCCATGAGACAGGCATGTCTCCTCTGGGCTGCACGGTCCAAGATTGGACCTCTAATAGCCCAAGGAGTGAAAGGCAAAGCCTGAGCAGAAAACTTGAGGATCTTCTTCCAACCAACCGAGCAATGAGCTTGGCTTGGAGGTTCAGCTCACACATGGCAAAGACAGTGTGAATGGTGATGAAATCCCATTCTGCAGCTATCCACAGTGCACCAGCATTCCGAGGTTGCAGGGGGATCCCTCCAAGCCCTCTCAACATTACGTAGAGGTGGCCTCACTGATAGAAGGTTCTGCCTGCAGCATGGGCAAGCCCCAAACTCCCTGCACCCTGTCTCTCCAGGACATAGGCAGGTGCCAGGCAGGGAACAGCCCTGCCAACAGAAAAGCAGGCTGAAACAAGACATTCTGTGAATGTGATGCCATTTTATTTCCCATTTACCCACCATACCTGGCATCAGCCAGCTGGCCATCAGCATAGCCCACTGACATGCAGGCTGGGGTTGACTGCAGCTCCCTGTTCCTCACTGGGCAGGATGGGCACCCCCTGCCTGCAACCTGCTCCTCCACCCAGGTCAGAGCAGTGGCTGCAGCCCAGCTCTGTTTCCAGGGTTTGAGACCCAGAACCTCCCCAGGAGAAACCTGGGGAAGGCAAAACACACCTTGCCTCATCCCATAAACAGCAACACCAGCAGGACCACAGCTCCCAGTCTGGGAGTGGACCTGGCCCATCCCCTTTGCTGCCCTCTGGCAAATGCATCAGCTTTTGGTGTCAGGGCAGTCACTTTTTCCCCCTCTCACACATCCCCAGCGCCGGTAGATCATTTCAGTGTGGGTGCCTCTGAATAATACATTCATCCACAGTCCTTCCCCCACGCCGTCCTTAGCAAGGCCTTCACGAGTTGAATACGGTGGCTCGGCTCCAGCACACACAGCTGCCGTCACTGCTGCAATTCTTTTGCCTTGAGAAAAAGCATATACAATTTAATATGCTCCTGGCACAACAGCTTTTCTGTAGCAGAGGAGGCGGGTTTGTTTATGGCTATTTTCATAGGGCTGCTTTCATCCGGACACAGGTTCTGCTGCATCTCCCCGCTCGCACAAGGGCGCCTTTGTTGGGCTGGTTCTTGTGTTCCTTGGGAACCTCTGCCCATTTTGGTACCTTCTCCTGCCCTCTGCAAATCCAAGGTTTAAAAAGCCCTCCTTGGCGAATCCTGTTATTCTCTAAAAGCTAAATCCTGGGCTAAGAGCCAGAAATGCAAGGCAATAGGAGAGGGTGTGATGCTTTACTGGATATGTGTCAAAGATATGAACCATCCTGCCATCTCATGGGAATTTGGCCCATGGAGCAGAGCTCATGGTGCTGTGGTGGCCTGTAGGCTTTCCAGGGTGGGGAGCAGCTCTGTTGCTTTCCCAGACACCTTCAGCCTCGCCAAGAGCTGCATGAACCATATGTGGGGGCATGACTCCTTTCTCCTGGCAGGGCCAAGACCGGGGCTTTTCCATCTCTGCAAGAGCCGGCACTGAGAGATGCAGATTCTCCTCTGGCAGCAATTTCCAGAGTCATCCTTACGCAAGTTAAACAGTGAACAGTGACACATCTCCCCTCTCCCACGGCATGCTCGGCTCCCCGGGCAGGGTGGGGTGTGGGGATGCACCCCCAGGCCGGGAAGTCTCAATCAAACAACCCAGAGTCTGCACACACAGCCAACTACTTGTATCTGGCAAACTGCTTGAGCTGCCCCTGGTTGAGAGGGAGAAACAATCCCTTGTGTTTTTCAGCTGTGAAGCCTGTTCCCTCTCTCTGTGGTAGTGGAAATAAATGGTGGGAGGGTTTAGCCAGCACTAATTCATTGCCGTGTTCAGTCTGAAGTCGCCGGGACTTTGTGCTTTGGCCCACAACTAAAACTGAGAAAAAGAAACCAGCAAGAAACACAACTGATCATCCGATCATTGTAAACACATGCTAATGAAACAGAGTCACTCTGTGGAGCACATAAATTCCACACATGTGCAGGAATGCAAAGCAGCTATTGTACCCCCACTTTGCAGATCCATTTCACTATTTTCCCAGTTTATCTGGAAAATACATACTGCATGGTACTGTACGTCGTATTTCACTGCTATGCACCATGATGTCTTCTAATGGAACAATCGCCATGCTTGTAGTCTAAGGGCAATACAAAAGTGCTTTCAAATAATAACAATACATTTTCTGTATAAAGAGGATAGGGAGTAGCCACTTCCCAGAAAGGCTTGATTTCCCTGGAGCCAGCAGTATGAACATCCAGAGCGCCAGTAACAGCAGGCAGTGGTGAGAAATTCCCTACCTCATCATCAGTCTATACATCCCCTTTACAAGTGCCAGCTCTGGGAAGAGTGGAGGCTGTCAGCACCCACCGAGGGTAAGGTGAATGCACCCAGTGAGTCTTGGCAGAACGAGGCTCCATTTATCCCACTGGGGCTTGGGTGAGGGGCACTTTTTTGGCAAACCAGCCCTTTTAGCTTCAAACTGAAGTTGTGAGCAGAGGAGCAGCGTTCTCACAGCCCAGCTCCCAGAGATCACACAGCAGCACAGCATCTGCCAATTCATTCAGCACTGCTGGCCCATGCAGCAACATGGCATGCCGCTGTTCCACGTTTGGAGGCAGTTTATGCTGGATTAGGAGCAGTCTTCTCGGGCAAAATGATTATTTTTTTCCTCCATAAGATCTCACGACTCTTTTAAAGAGAACTCTCCACACTTAAAATTGCTGAAGCACAACTGCATGGGACATGTGCTGCAGCTGCTCCGGGATGTGGAGGCTCCCTGTGATACTTGTGCAGACAGTAACTTGAAAACAAGGATTAAAGCACAGCTGGGAAGGGGCTGGTGAACGCAGAGGTAAAAGTTACCCGTGCACATCTGAGACAGGAGTCAGAGCAGCCCAAGGAGATGCTCATGCTTTGCTTTCCTTGCCCAGGCAAAGTGCAGCGTCTTTTCTAAAAACTGAATCCAGATTTTTAGAAATTAGAAGAATCACTCTGGTATTGGAGCCTGATCAAGCACAAAAAACATCCTCAGCCTTCAGAAAAATACCAGATGGCTGCAGATGCCAGCTCCTTTGGCCAGGCAGCATTTCCAGAGAAAAGGCCAGCTTGTTGTGTGAGTGCTGCATCCCAGATACAACTCTGCGGAGCAGCAAAGAGCCATGGAGAAATCCCTGGAGGAGAACGAGCAGCATCCAAGCCAATGTGTTCCCGTAACATCAAATTTTCAAGGCTACACATATGCTTGTATCCAAATCTGTTCTCCTTCTCTGGAGGGAAGAGGGACCCACAGAAGTGACTCTGGCTGGAAATGCTCTTACGAGTTTCTGAGCAGTCGTGTGCACTTGAAGCTCCAGTCAGAGTTGCCAAATCATTAGAAACAAGTTTAAAAAACATGCCTGGCAATGTAACAGTAGATAATTCAGCCTCTGCGTAGTGAACTGGTCTTTGGAATAACAAGTGTGAAACTTTTTAAACTGGTTGGTGCTGAGAGTCACCTACTCCTCCTACTACTCTCCTAAGTTCCATCCACCTGCAGCAGTCTCTGGGGGCACTGCTGCAGTTGCAGTGCCTGTGTATCTCTGTGGCACTGTGATCTCTGCCTCTCATTAAGGACATTCTCGTGGTGTTGCCCCTGCACAAGATAATATTGTCTCTGCTATACAGAAATGGGCACAAAGAACAAACACAATCTGTTCCATAAATAGGTCAGTGAAAGGATTTTATGCACCATTTAAGGCTTAAAACTGAATGGGATCCACACACCTTGTGCAACCTTCACAACAGAAGAAATGTCACCCTTTGTGTGGTGACTCTGCTTCTGAATACCACTTAACACAAAAAGATCAACCCAGCAGCCAACAGCCCAACTGGTGTGCCCTGGGGTTACTTGGTTCTCCAACAGCTCTTGCTGCCCACCAACCCCTGAACAGGTAACACGGTGTCAGGCTGCGCTTGCTTGATGATCAAGGACTCATGGAGTTCATAAAACTCTGCGAATTTAGGCACCCAGTGCCAAGAAGCAGTGGGAATGCCTGAGCAAGCCGACAGTAATGTGATACACACACCAAAGCCTGGTCAGCCACATGGGCCTTGTGAAAACCTGAGGTGCAATTTGTTTCTATTAAAAAAAAAAGGCATTTTCTTTTGTCTCAGAAGTCCTGAAATGGCTGCGACACAATTAAAACCGACCAAAAAAGAATGACAGTGAGGAGTGGCGAGATGCTCTTTTCTGGGGAGCGTGGGCTGGTAATGTCCTTCTGGAAGGACCTCAGAGACAGTGGTCACTTTTGATTACTACATAATGTGAGTAATTCTCTGGAAAGACCAGTCTTTCCCTCCTGAATCATAGCAAAGGGGGGAAAAATAACACACTCTAAAAACAGAAAGCTGGACAGCCCTTGGATGCTGGGAGACGCCCAAGGTTCCTGTGGAGGGGCCACCACAGAGAAGCTGCATGGAGTGAGGCCACTGGCCCTGCCTGCTGCTCTGGGGTGACAGCTCCAGCTTTGGAGCCAAGCTTGGACCACAGCACACCTACTGATGTGGCCAGCCAGAGCTCTGGTAGGTAGCATGGCACCAACACCACACCAAACACCTCTTCCTCACCTAGTAGACATGCTCTCTAGTCCTTCAACCTGTGCCTTTACCCTGATGCATGAGGTGTAGGTGGTTCCTTTGGAGGCTCTGCCTTCTCTGAGAAGTTTGTCCGCAGTGGAGTTCTTGGCCAGCAGGAGCACAAGCCATGGCAGCAGCAAAGTACATCTGTGGTGCCAAAAATGGGGTTGTGCTTCAGTCCCAGGGCAGATGCACTTCATAAAATCCATGTGTGGTCAGAAGTTGAGAGGAATGATTGGGAGACATCCCTGGTTCAGTCAGGGCTTTGCCTACGATACTGGGAAAAAGGAGCAGCACCGGTGTTTGGGAAGGAAAGAGCCTGTTTTCCCCCAGGTCTCTCTGCTGGCCATACAACAGACTCAGCAGCAGTCCTGAGCGTTTCAAAGCTGGCACCTGAACAACAGCAGGAAGGTCCAAGAGACACCTTGAACCCCTTTTTCTTTATATAGACATATATGGTTACATTTAAACAGAAGAAATGTTTTTCTTCATGCTAATCCTCCACAAAACCAGTTTGGTTTCCATTACTATATATAGCACTGGGAATCCTGGTCTATTTTTTGTCTCTTTGCATCTGATTATTTTCAGTAGAGTTCAAACTTTTGATGATATGCAGATTTTAACTAGAACGTATCTACTCACACAGATTTCCATTAGTAATAAACCCACAACGGCCACATATAACGTAGAAGAATTTTATTCATACTGCAATCCTGTCCCATCATCCACTGCAAATATTACGATTATCCTTAAAACAGCACTGAATATCATTTTGTGCCACTTAAAGCACAGGAACCCTGGTGTTAAACAGTTACACTTCTCTTGAGATTGCTTATAACAGAACCATAATTCAAACGTATTTTCCATGAGCTGCAAAGGTTTAAAGCAAAGAATCTGCAGTGTGTCTGTGTGCTTGAGTAACTTCTAAACAGTTAGGCTAATACTTGGTGTTTGACAAGAGATGTGTCTTGCATATTATGTGAAACACTCACAATTTTTTTACCAACACAACAGAAATGCAATAGGAAAAAGAACATAGTTGAGTGACTGGTAACCTTTAAAAAATATTCCTTTTAAAAATTGCACAAGAGAATACAAAAACAGTGCAGCAAATAACCAAATGCGTATACACTGATCTATCTATATAGAATGGGGGTATGCTTATATAAATGTATGTGATAAAAATTGCAAGGCTGGAAACTGTGAATGGTCATATTTAATAACGTGCAAGAAGCATAACATAATAAATAGCAGCAACGAATATACACTAAAGGGACCACTGAAATTATGCTGAAATAAATTAAGCACCTTTAAGTGATGAGAGGAGCATGAAGCTGAGAAGCTTTTAGCTCTGTGAGAACCACTGCAATATTGGGCCCTTGGTGGGAGTGAACAGGAAAGTGTCAAGTTAGTATTTGTTAATTCCAAAGAAGGAAGCACGCTGTGTGCCAGAAGGAGTAATTTTAGCCATTTAGCCAAGTTCACCTACACTTCTAGATTCAAAAGGGAGATTGTTGCGTATTTCCACAGCATAACCTTTGGCAGGCATATCAAAGGTACAGAAAGTTTTTATTTCCTCAGAAGAATGTTATTGTAAAGAAGAAATGGAGTTTTGCCCCAGCTGAAGAGCAGGCAGTGCTGTTTAGGGTGGCTGAGATGCAGAGCTTTGCTGCTGCTGGCAACAAGAAGTTTACCTGCAAAGGAAAAGCTTCGCAAAGCGTAATCCCAAGGATCCCATCCTTGAGGGCTGTGCAGATCCCCACCCTCAGGGGATCTGCAAAAAGCTCCTTTCAGGGGAGCCCCATGTTTAGGCAGGGCAGCAGTGAGTGCCAGTGAGGCTGTGGGACCCTGGAGGATCCTGGTGCTCTTTGTTATACAATACCTGTCTTTTGGAGGAGAGGCAGCATTTTGAAGCACGTATTTGGTTTTCAGAAAATCTTAAAAAATTCTAAACTTTAGTCATATACTAAAAGAAAGGCATTTGAATTTAATTAAGTGGACCTTATTAAAAAGAAGCTGCTGTATTTGTCCCTGATGTGCACCTGGCACTGTCTCTTCAGCATTTCATACAATGTTCAGAGAAGTGTCTGAGGACACTCTGCTGAGTTTCAAAGCCCACTTAAGTCAGCAGAGAAGTTCCCACTGAACTTGTAAGGGCTCTAATGAAAACCCTCATTTAAAAATAGCTGAGGACAAATAAGTTAGGTCCTAAAGGCTCCATTTGAACTCTTAGAAAACATTGTCCCTTGACCTCTTCACCCAGAAGATTGGAGCAGGCTGTTTGCCTTAGCATATCCTAAAAAGCAGACCCAAAAGGGTTTGTGACACAGAGGAATACGGCCCCTACATCTAAGCCACAAACAAAATCACTCAAAAGCTCTACTTTTCCCTGGCTTGCTGGAATGATCAAAACTTTACTCCAACCTTCCCCTTAAACTGTGTAACTTCCACTTAGCCCATGGGATTTCAGAACCCTCCAGTCCAAAACCAGTGAAAGCCTTTTAGAAGTGGCAAGCAGAGAGATATCAAAGAATAACATGCTGGTTTGGGTTGGAAGGGACTTGAAACACCATCTAGTTCCAACCACCTGCCATTGGCAGGGACACCTTTCACATCACTTGATCAAAGAAGCTTGACAAAATTTGGTGGATAAGATCCACTTTAAAGGTAATAAGGAAAACAGAAATTCATATGTATTTTAAATAGTTAAACCCACAGTTTTAAGCTGTATGATCCAACAATAGGTAAAAATCTTGTCTGCAAGCCAAGAGCCTAAAAGAGCCCCAATCTTCCTCAAAGCTAGTCTTACCCAAACAGTTATCTTCCCACTTCCATGATTCATGAGATTTGAACTGACATCCAATACGTGGCACAAACAGAAAAAACACACATAAAATGCACACTTCTTAATTTTTTTTTCTTCATAAAGCTATGGAGCTGCACAGAGCAAATTTAAGTGCACAAGGTCACACAAAGGCAGCTTTCCAGAGGAATCATTTAGACGGTGAGCGAAATGAAACTGTTGTATCTCTGAATGTTTCTCTTGAGGATTTCGGAGCAAGGGCCGAGCACTCGTTCGAAGCGGGGCCGATCCAGCTTCACACACTTGAGGGGTCCACGTGCCACCACGGTGGCAGCCCGGGGCCGGTTGAGCAGCAGTGCTATCTCACCTGGAAACAGGGACAAACACACTGTCACACACCCTGTGCCTCTTTCTCGGAGGGTGCATATTCCAGCCACCACCACCCGGTTGCTTTGCTTGTAGAACATCTCCCTTTATATATCTCTTGATAGACACTTTACATAATTCTGTTGACAGTACAAATGCATTACACATGCATAATGCATGCGTGTAAAATGCCTTTGAAAACAAATGCTTTCAGACTGTTTTGCTGATTCTGGATCTGTCTCCTGTCAGCCCCACTGGTGGAAACCAAGGAATGGATTCAGCTTCCCTGAAATCTCCCACTATAGCTGAAAGCAGCAGCTGACCTGCACATAACCCTTTGCATGTGAGAGGAGAACACTAATTAAGACAATAACTACTTGATCCAGACATGCCTGTCTTTCTGAACCCCACTCAGCTGAATTTTCTTACCAAAATAATCTGATGGACCGAGTCTTCCAACTTCAACATACTCCTCATTGTCAGACCTGCGCTGCAGGACAGAAGCTGTGCCCTGGGAAGAGAAGTGCGGAGAGTCAGCTGGCTTTGCTCAAACCTGTTCTGCTTTAACAAATATCCAGTCCTGAGTATTTCCTTCTGTGTGTCACACTCTTTCAGTTCTGATATGGGAGAGATGACAATTTCAGTCAATTCCTGATACAAGAATGTGCAAATGTATACTTTGATATAATTTAAAAATATGTTCTGCGTGGATGCAGAACCTTACAAGAGAAAAGATTTGCATTGAAAGGAATGAAAAGGCAATTTTCCCAGTCACAATTCTGGGATGTGATTTTGTAAGACAGCAACTAGAGTTTATTCCTCACCTGATCTATTGCTGAAATGGGTGGTAATAGAAGTTTTCAATGCTTGTTGCAACAAAGGGTGATTTATTTTTTGTTTTAGTGGCTTTGCCCGCCTGTGGCCTGTAGTGATCTGGACACCTGTGAGTCAGTCACTGGAGAGATGGAATGTGTCTTGTCTCCACTACCTTTAATAACTGCTGTACCTGACACGTGCTAATACATGTCAAAACTCAGTTACAATCTACTTAAACCTTCAAAGAGGTTTTACATGCAGAAATATTCTGACCTGGAGGAAATATTAAATTATTGTGGCATAAAGCTTTTGTAGAGGAGCAGAGAAGGTATCTGCTTTTCTGGAAAAAAACCTGCAGTAACATAAGAGTCTTCTGAATCTTCTGAGTCCAAACAAAGAGCATGGGGAAAGGCAAAATGCGAATATATTTTGATTTAAATGGAAAAATATAAACCTCCCTCCACTGAAGGGCATTCAGTGCACATTCACTGGCTGCAAATATCCTGCAGCCTCTCTCCACCAAAAGAAACATGTGCACCTCCAGGTCTGGTGGCAGACTGAGACACTCCAAAACACCTTGGCTTCAATGCAGCTAGAGGTGCTCAGCACACTGCAGAACCTTCATTTTTGCACTGTATTAAGTACATCCTATAGTATCCCAAACATTTTTAGGGCTGCTTCAGGGCTGCCTTTTGCTTTTCTAGGACACAGGGGCCCGGGAACAACCCAGAGCTGCAGAATATCCACTATTACATAGCAAACGATCATAATTTGCTTCCTTCAGAACAAGCACAACTAAGCTGCTGTAATACCCCTGTATTGCATCATGTCCTATTTTATAACAGGGTTATTTTTGAGCCAATATACTTTACAAATTGCTGGGCCTCTCTAGGTTAACTTATGTGCTATATGAATGAAGAGGTAAATCTTATTTCTTCTGTCAAGTTTCCAGCAAAAAGTCCTTATCCTTGATATAACTAAATTATTCCACCAAAGCTGCTGTTTCCCAAAATCTTCCAATAAAGCTGCAAGAGCATGCAAATGCAAAGATGTGTGATAAGCCTTCTTACCCACACTTGCTGCAGCTTTCAGAACAGACATACATTCACAAGCAGCATCCTCAGAAATACCCCACACAGGGAATAATGTATGTATCGACCTCTCTAGTCACACTTCAGATCAGGTGCAGCTCACTAAATTGATGCTGTTCTCATTGCCTGTGCAGTGTAGATGGATTCAGCTTCAGAATCACTTCCAGCCCCTGTTGTCCTCTCCATCCCCATCTGGAGCCTGGCAAAAACCTAACCCCTTGACCCAAATAGCTGTCTGCAATCCTTGTCTCCAGTCTTTCTCCCAAAACTGTTTTTTTTTTTTTTAAATCTTTTATTACAGATGTTTTATTACATAAAACAAAGCAAACAAAAAAAAAGAAGTCCCTGAAGCAATAATACTGCCTGCCCAGGTCAAATGAAGGAAGGACTCAATTCCCCACTGCTCACCTTGAACACATTGCCATAAAGGTAATCACAATAACAAGCAATATTGCTTTCATCTCCCCGAGTGTCAGTTTTTATTGGGGCTAATGTTTTTCTGACAGGGTCCATATGATATAGGACTCCAATAAGTCCATCTTCTGAAGCAATTTCTTCCACTGTTCCACTACAGTCGGCCTTTTTAATCCAAGAAACACCATGATATCTGTTGGAGAAGGACAGATGTGTCTGGCCTCCACAATAAACACTTGGCTTGGCAGGATAAAGCAATGCATATTCCAGATACATATTTTTCCACTCTTGTTTTAACAGTCACATAGGCTTTTCCCGTTGCCCAGTGAGAACAGGTCTATCACAGAGCAAAACAAGTTTCCTGAAACTCTGACAGCGAGCACCCAGATGTCAGCTCTGATTACACTGCTTGGCCTCTTGTTGCACCAGTCACCAGCTCCACAAGTACATCCTGGAGCATTGTCAGAGTGACCTTCACGGGAAGACTGTCCACCCCGGGAAACAAAGAAGATGTATTTATAATTGTGTGTCTGTATCACCTTCACTTTGTGTGTCTTATCTCTGGAATCAACGCTACTCTGGCTGTGTTAGAGGAGGAGTCCAATTGTAGACAAACAGTGGAACTGGGGCAAAAATAATACAGAAATTAAATAATACAGAATATAATACTGCAGGAACAATCCTTTATTACCCATACAGTTAATGAAGTTGTCATACCAAATGAATTCAGTGCTGTCCCCTACCCTTGTCCTCTTCACAGGTTTCATGGTTGTATTTCTTTTTACTTTACTTGTCAGATCTTTCTGATGAAGTTTTTGAGCTTTCTATCCTTTCTGAGCTCTAGCAAAGCCCACCTCCTAGAAATGATAGGGCGAAATAAATCCCCTGAGCTCTCTCTTGGGAGATATGGGCATTATCTAGCAAGGATTCAGGGGCTTATCACTCTCACTCCCAAATGTATTGGTCTCAGAGAGAAAGATTTCTCCTTAAATAACACACAAAACTTGGCAAGATGAATCTCTGAAACAAACTGCACAATCCTAGATTTGCAGGATCAGGCTGTTTAGTGCTGCCCATTTTAAAACACTGCCTTGTGCACTCATAACCATTTCAGCCTCCTCCATCACCTCCATCTTTGAGCACAGGCTCAAAGATTGTTGAGAAGTTTGACACCATCTAATAAATCAGGCCTTTGTGCTGATATTAAACTGAAGGCAGACAGGCATGTCCTTCTGCTAGCAGACACTTGGGAGTGGAATTATGGTCTTTGGGGGATCCAGGAATATTCCCTTTCAGTCACTGGGGAGTGCCTGTATTCCCAGGAACCGATACCATTAACCTTCTCTCCTCTCCTCCAAGTAAATACAGGCATCATATTGCAAAAGCAACAAGAGTAGGAGTTCCCAAAGCAATGTGCCATCACCAGCTCTCTGCCACCCTCACCCCACGCACCTGCCTGCTCCCTCTGTCACTGCCCTGGCGCAGTGCTGGGACTGTTTATTCGACTCCTTCAAATGCATCAGCAGTTTGGTTTGTAAAAATTTATGGCTTAGATATGGCACCATAATTTAAGATACAAAAACTAAATTGAGGTTTATAATCCATGAGGTCCCACCGTCTCCAAAGTAATGAGATTTTGATAGATGTTTCACTTTTAAACTTTTAGACCCTACAGATGAGTGAGACATCCTACAGTATGAAGACTGCAGCCCATCTGGATCAACACTGAGATTCCCAGGCCTTATCCTGCAGGTACTTACAAGCACTAATTGCTTCAGGGTCCCCATTTTTATATTTAAATATGAATCCTATAGCCAGCAATTGGCTGAAGTAGCCTGGCTACAAAAGGCAAGCATGATTCATGATGCTAAAAACTGAAATACTGTCTTTTTTCCCTCTATTCCAGCTCAGTGGATCAGATGGGATCAATCCCAGGCAGCACAAGGCAAAATGTGGTAGCCTGTGTTACCCCACAAGGCTGTGCAGGATGGGCTTCATCAAGGGCAGGGATAGGATGGGAAAACCAGCACTGTTTTAGAAACTTTTTGGTTTAAAAGTTAATCACGTTGATTGGTTTTGCTGGTCTAACCACCTATTTTAAAGATATAACAATCAGTAAAACATCTGGTGAGGCTTCATCAGTGATAAAGGATACTTATTGAAACGGAAAAGTTATTCAAATGATAAGAAAATAATTTCCATTTTCATAAGCAGGAAGTTGCCCTTTCTATTTCCGTTTTTGTTTCATACTTTTTTTTTTTTTACTTACTGCTCTTCTTTAAAAAAAGCACAGCAGACAGTTTTTTCCCCATGGCCTCAAAATGTTACATTTTTATCCTAGTTTTGAGCATAGAAAGTTTTTCTAGCCTATTTTATTTTCCTCCTCACCACCCACTACAAAGAGCAGTGCAGTCTATGGAATCAGAGATGGAAAGGTCAGGCTGATCCATCTGCGATTGCCATTAACTCCATCAATTGCAGTTATGAACATACCTTTGCTCTTTCTCACTTTGTTAATCTGCACACTCCATAATTCACACATTCAAAAGATAAGTTTCCCCTCACTCCACAGTCACATAAACCCTCATTATATGTCACTATTAAATCTTTGCAAAGTTACTACAAAAGGCGAAGGCGGGGGCTGTGCAGTGGAACAAAATGCTCCTGCTCACATGGTGCAGCAGAGAGACTGGATGGGAGCTACAGCAGATCTGAAATGAATTAAAAGATCTGTCACACAGTAGGACTCTGGGAGTATTTTACTGAATTGCAGGCAAGACGAGGTTTGTGGAAGTAATATATTTTATTAGACCAACAAGCATAGCTAGAAAAGGGAGAAGAGCTTTTGGGCACACATGCCTTTCTTCAGCTTACCTGTTTCTCCAGGTGTAGCCAATAAAATACACCATTCCTCTGTCTGCAAACACTGTCTGGGTCATGTTCTTACACTATAATAGCTACAACATAGTAGGTTGCACCTTATTTAATTGTATCTGCTTGCTTAGTGGGTCATGCATGCGGTAAATCATTCATAGAGCATCTCCAAATCATTACTTTAAAATAAAGAAAGTCAAAAGCTACAGCTCCCAATGCTACAAAATTCCTGGAAATTCCTGGGAGTTGGAACTAGATGATATTTAAGGTCCCTTTCAACCCAAACCATTCTATGATTCTATGAAACAGTGATTACCTGGTGAATCTGGGAGACCTGTCTCACCCTCCACTTTAAAAAAAACCCCAATAATTTATATCAGTTCAATTGTCTGATGTGAATCTTCAAACAACTTTTGTCCAGGTTTAGCAAACTTTCCTCTCATGACTATGGTTCCTGATGAGCTTGTTGGGATGGGAGGGTACAGGCTGCACAAGCAGCCCCAGGTTTGCACTGACTGAAGAAGTGGTGGCTGTTTGCTTTGCTTATCTCCAGCAAGTGGGTTCTTTCCTGCATCCATTAGGGCTCATTACAAATACAGTGCAAGGCAATGGCCAAGCCAAGGAGCTACTGAGAGCTTTGGGGAACAAACATGAGACATTTTACATACCCAGCTTTTTAAATGTGGTTATGACTCAGTAAATTTGGAGTTGCTCTATTTTCAGGGGATTTTAAGAAAGCCAAATGGAGTATGGTTAGGATTGATAATGCAAGGTCAGATGAGCTCTAAAGGCAACATTAGAGTAACAAGACGTGAACCCTGGTACCCACCCAATCTCCTTTGGAGAGCAGTGCTGCCCACAGCACCTTTACACTGCACCAGCTGCGGCATCAGTGCCTATGATGATCATTGCATTGTCAATATAACACTAATGCATCATAATCCTAATTGGCCCTAATTCTCAACAACAACAAAGCACAGCAAAATCTGGCAGAGATGAAAAGCACCTGCCACTGCCCAGCTGGCAGGGGTCCTACACATCAGATTGATATCAAACACCCTGCAGTTTGCTGTGTGTACCTGCTGTGTCACACCTGCATCAGACTGCCCTGTGTATGTCTAAACTTCCAGCTCTTTCCTATTTAGACACGTTTTTATTAGTTTAGGAATAACACCCAGGCCTGGAAGAGAGGAACAAAGCTGTCTAGAGCAGTCACCAAAATAGCCACAAACATTAAGGTGCTTTCAAAAAAGACAATCAATCATAAGCCAAGTGTAGCTTAAAACAGCAGCCACAGGGCATTTCCTAGGGATATATGGGAGGCCAGGGTTAAGGCCCAGACATGACTACACCCAGCCCATCATTAATCACCAGGAAATGCCTTTGTCTTGATGGTTCAGTATTTAAAATCATAGATGTCTGACATGGGAAGACCTTTTCAATCGTTTTGTTCATCCTCCTATTGCAGTACTTCAGACAATCTTCCCCTTCAGTGTTTATTTGATACAATCTGCATTAAACCTGTGCTGTACTTGTGTATTTCCCTTGATGTAAAAGAAATGTTACTATTAGATGGAAGAAGTTGAGATGAGTAAACACAGTGAAAAGCCAAAAGAAGTGGAATACACTGCACCAATTGCAATTTGCTTCATGCATGGAGAACCCTGCAATACTTAGGTAAAATAAAGCGGGTTTTGCACAGAAAATAAAAAATTGTGAGGTTTTTTCGTTAAGCCTTTTCTGTTGAAAGGCTTTTCAGCATTTTTAGAGTAGTTTGACTTCAAAATGTTGCCCTTGAGACACAGCAGTAGAGCCAAAATCAGTCTGGGTCACACAGGTGTCCAAGAGAGGCATATCCATGTGTTGAGTGACTCACAACTTCATCATCATCATCCTCCATCATAAGATGGAAGGACACCACAACTTCTGTGCCATGGTGGTCCCATGCTTCTTCATACCACCAGCTGCCAACTGGGACTGGGAAGCCTGGGAGTAAGGGGATGGTGACAGAGGGATAAGGATACCAGCTCTGAGCCATGGGAGGAACCCCTTGCCTGGGGTGTGATCCTCCTTGGCTAGTTGTCCTGGCTCCATGCCCAGAAATCTGGGAAGCAGTTGCACCACAGCCTTTCAGGTTCCTTGGCATTTCTATCTTTACTCCATTCTGGGATTTTAGTCGCCGCTTTAATGGCACATTCAGTCACCTGCTGCAGGGGTGACAAGAAGCAGATCTACTCAGTAAGGTGGGCTCAGATGTTGGTTTTAATGAATCATCTCAGTGATACTTGGCCTTGACTAATCAGTAGCTTCTGTGGGAAAACAACTGAATTAATATTCATCCTGGTGCCAGATTTTAAAGACTGTCTGTGCCAAGCATTATTGGCAACAAGGCCCTGTTTTCCTCCCTCAGACATGTCAGCGTACAAAGCAATAAAAGTCACAAAGGAAAAAAAATGTTGCATTTTAGAGATTCTTTCTTTCTACAAAGCTAGCCATTATCTTGACTCTCTCTGAAGCCAGGAAACGTCCACTGAGTCAACATAAAAGTGACTCTATAATGGGTTATTCATCAACTGTTCATATTTGTGACTGACCTGACAGGGCTCATCTCCTGGAAGCAGAAGCACGGAGCGCTACCACCTACAGCCAGGGCAGGGGTGAATGTATGGGAGAGAAAACATGAAAACAGTGCTGAACCTCCCTCACCCTGCTCGCAAAATCCATTCTAGTGAAAATCGTTTTTAGCTGTTAATGTTGTTTTACGGCCCAATTACTCCTACCACCATCTGCTTCTTTGTGAAAACATTCTGTAGATGCTGAAGTAACCAGACCAAGCAAAAGGCTGAGACAGACATTGTCATTAAAGTCTCTTAACTAATGCTGTGACAAGGGCTGGGAGAGCAGCTGTGGCCAGTGAGGGCAGCAGCTTCTGAGCAACAAACAAAATTTGGAGAAAACTGGGGGAAGGAGAGGAGAAAATCCCCCATGGAAAGCTCTCTTTAAGTCCTTTAAGTTGGTGAATCTTGTGTGTTGAAAGGACCAAACTCTGAAGTTCAGAAGAAAAAAAACCTCACAAAGTTGCCTCATCCTGGATCACACAGGGAAGGATCTTACATGCTCCAGAAAATCCACACTGCACAAGTAATGAAGGAGCCCTAAGGGGTTTATTCTTGCAGCAAATCTGCAGCCATCTCAATGGTATTTTTGTAGAGGAGGGACAAAATCCATTCCACTAAGGGACAGAGAAAGGGATGAACTCCATCCAGCAGGGATTAGGAAATTCTCCATTTCTCTTGCACCAGGTTGGACACCACTGTATTTCAGGTCTTATTTATATTGCAGTGGTTTTGCTTGAAGACAGAGAAGCTCTCCTCAGCACAGAGTTCCCAGCTCCTGACATAGCACATGCCTTTAATTTCAGTTCAGATTTAACATGCCTTGAGCCATAAAGTTCTTGCTCATGCTGACTAAAGGCTTTGAATCAGGGCTTGTGAGCTCAGTTGTCAATGCCAAAGGAGCTTATGGGGACACTGAGAACTTTCTGAAAACCTTGAGGGGTAAACAGCCTGTGCTGCTCTCCTTGCTCCCACGGAGAGGTGTTTCATTACCTGGGAACCTCTAATACTTTTGTAGACTTTCCTGGTAAGAAGACACTACTGGACAGGACTGAAGAGCATCAACCATTCCCTAAAACAGCTCCATAAGAAGTCACACACTGTTTTGAACACAGAGAAAATCTTGCACTCTGATTTTTACACGAATTCAAATGGAGCATGCATGTATTAAGAATGAAGCTGCCAATTACTGACTTTGAGTTTTCCTTCTCCCCACACCAAACCATCTCCCAGATTTCCACGTATCCTATAGTGGTAGAGGCCAGGGTGTGTCTGTCGTTCCAGCATAAACTTCAATTTTATGGGTTTACAAATCAGATGTTTTAAATTACAGCTGAATGAGACTGAAGACTCCTACACAAGTTGTCATGTCAAAAATGAACTGGGGAAACATTCATACACTATTTTTTTTCCTCATTTTTAATTTTTTTTTTCTGTGCTTGGTATAGCATGTGCAAGAGAGATTGGGAAAACTACTTCTAAACCTTTTGGAATATTATGGCCACAATGCATCCTCCCTAGGGTTTTACCTCAAGACATAGGTTTACCAGTCTCCCAAAGACACAGAGTAATGCAGCAAATCCTGTGTGTACCTCATGACGCTGACATAAGCAATGTCCTCATTCCAGTGTCCTGGAAGACCACCAGCACATCACTCCTCAGCTGCCCTTTCAGCCCTCAGGGACTGCTGATAGCATCATTCCTGGGACAGCTTTTATGTTAGAGCTAAGGATCAGCAGTTCTGGGGCTACTTTCCAAGAGAAGACAAATACTTTGAACTATGTAGCCAAAGACACTGAAAAGATTCCTTTAGCCAGTAAATAATCTTGGATTTTTATTGTTTGCCAACCTTTGATTTATGAAAGACTTTTCTACGAAAACAAGCGAAGAAATCAACAGATTTCTGTCAGCAATACAAAGTGCAAGTGGCTTCCTCATAACCTGCAGTAGAAAATACCATCCATCATTTTTGCATAGTAAAATTGAACCCAAAGGAATAGGGATGGTCTGTTAACGATGGGATGTTGGACACAGGGCTAACACTGTTTCCCTGCCTTAGACCTTCTTTGACCAAAATCATGAAGGTCCAGACCTTCAAGGTGTTTAACTCCCATGGATTGTTTTCAGCCGGAATGAAGAACTATCTTAATTCCTGTGCCTGTGCTTCAGATCCATAGTATGTACCACAGAGGTTGCTTCACACACCTCACCACACAAGTGTGGTAAAGATAAACCGTATGAAGTTCATGAGATGTTCATGTGGGTAAGATAGAATAAGCTGGTTAAAAGATTGCATATATTATATACCACAGTTATTACAACTCTTAAAATTATTTAATTATAAAATTATTTATCTTACACAACATGGATAGGCCAATCCAGGTGAAAATTCTTTTCCATCACAAACTGTTGTTTGGCTACATTGCTTTTACACTGTTTTGCTTCCCATCAGACCTCTTTTTCAAAGGGCTTTATTTTTCTAATATAAAAGCTCTCTGATATTACTGGTCTTGGAGAAGGATGAAGCAAGAGGACTAATTCTGGTTGTGGACTCAACATTGAGTCATGACTGGGTTTGATGGTATTTTTTCAACTGTACATTTTTAAACCATTTTATATTATTCTCCACTCTCTGGGTTCATAGCAACTCTCAGAATTTGCATACAGTTGTCCTGGTTTCTGCCACAAACGAGGAACAAAATCTGCAAATTTCTAAAATAGACTAGAAATACTGGCTAATCTGAAGCTTCACAAAATTGTGAAGAAAATGCTCCATCGTTCATCAGCTCTGAGATGTCAGATTTTGCTGAGCTCACCACAGGTGACTGCACTGCAGTGGTTATTAGTGAGGCTGGAGAAAGAGCTGGAAGGAAAAGCCAAAAGTTGCAGTCACTGACAGGTCCTCCATGGCTGGTGGGAAGAAATAAGAGAGCAGAAAATTGCTTCCTCTGAAACACTCTCCCATGATACTGCATTGATATGCAGCCTGATCCACTGCCCATGGAAGTCAAAACTAAACTGAGTTTAACAAGAGCTGGACTATGCAGACATTTTTCTCCCTTTGACTCAGCAAAATACTTCACCTCCATCCCTCATCAGGATGGGGCCCAATCACACACCTAACTTTGCATCTTTGGTGTCAGCTGGCCATTAAAAACAGATCCTGGGCAAGGAGGAACTTTGCAGCAGGGCCAATGGAAATGCTGTTGCTCCAGCACAATTGGGTGATAGAAGACAATCGAACGTCCCTTTCCTGTAAGAGCTCTGTGGGAAACAATGTCTCTGTAGTTAAAAACAAGCAGAGTGCAGAGCCCTGGTGCCTGCTGGCTCTGTTTATTCAGTATATTTTGTTTATTGGGTACATTAGGAGTCGCTGCAGACTGCCTTTGACAAACATTTTTGGTATCAACAAAATCCTAGTAACACTAAGCAGTTCAGATTGTAGCCTTTGAAACTCCTTTTCTAGACAACATTCATCTTCCTAATTAATAATTAATCGCACTGTGTTTTAAAGAGATTATCAGGTGTGATAGCAGAGTGTGCCTAAGGCAGTGACTTCATTATCCCTACGGAAGAAGTTTACTTTGTAGTTCCCCTGCCTGTCGCAGGGGTAGGTGCCAAAGGGGTCTCTCTTAGGTTAGAATGTCAAAGAGCAACAATTTAGGGCAGGAAACAATCGGGCTATTATTTTTCTCTTTTTTTTCTTCTCCTTCTTAAGGAGCTTTTAAATCATAAATCTTCATATGCTTGTGGTGTAATTTAAGGCTCAAGTCGACTTTTCCTACAGAGGAGCCCAATTCCATGCGGGACGGGGTGCCCTTCCGAGTCCGACTGCGGCCCTTCCACTGCTGGTGCACGTTTCCATGGCAGGCAGAGTTTACAAACACTGTTCCACCTAACAAGGCTTTGAACTGCATCTGTGCAGAGACGCCCCGTGGCGTGCCAAGAGTGTCAGCGGGGCTGGAAACACTGATTTCACCTAAGGACAGTATCTCAAGTACGCTCTCGGCAAGAACTCACAGCAGATCCTGCCCAGACCGGAGCCAGTTTGTGGCTCTGACTTGAAATGTCAACAGCAGCATGAAAGGAACAACCCCCCCCAAGGATCACTGGGCTGTTTCCAGTGTGATCAGCCAAGGATACTGCTGGACAAATAATCATTAGCAATTAATTTGATTCATTTCTGCCAATGAGGTGGCTCTGTGCATTAATTCTGAAAGGACTGCTGCACTAGCAATGATTTTTTTTTCTATTATTTGTCAGCTTTGCAATTCCCATTGCCTGCTTTCACTGGTGACAGGTACTTATGCCTTTTCCCATTAGGTTTTTGCTCATCTTTATGAGGTGTCATTAGGATTATTCCCACTGATGGGGAAACAGGGAGGGTCATGTTCGGCCCAGAAACTGGACAGGTGAGACTGAAAATCAGATGCCCTGACTCTGCCTCCTCTCTAACCAGCAGGACAATAATGAAGAACACAAATCTCCAGCTTTTCAGAAGTGCTTTTCACAAAGGAGCTACAGAGGACGGTGCAACAACCCCCTTGTAACTTACCACTAATCTGCAATTAAAGATACTAGCTTTTAAGGTTAAAACCAAAAATTTAATGCCAAACTACTTGATACTATGGGTCCATTTCTCCTTGAATTGTCTCCTGTGAATTATCTTCTATTTTTAGGTCTTTTATTTTTAGGCTGCTGCATGCTATTGCTGGGCAGCTCGACTGGCTATTAATTGGAAATGTTTTACTTCTCGTGCAGTTTTATTTCTACGCCTTCTGCACCACTTAAACCAGCCTGTCCTCGGAGGATATGTCAGGCTGCAGAGAGCACATTTAAAGGGCAGTTACAAGCTGTGCTCTTCAGGCTCACTGTGGCCCTCTTAGAAACCTTTTGCTGTTCTCTCCTCCTACACCTGCACACGTTTGTGCCTGCGCACACATTTTTCTTAAACCATGTCAAACTTTATGAGCATTAGAGCCATATGGCAGCAGTTCAGCAAGCTCTCAGTGTGCAGCTGAGATTTAAAAGGCTCCCTGAGCACAGTCAGTGCAGTCCCGTGACAGTATCCGTGTGCCGTGTGCGGTGCTCGGTCATGACAAGCGATCCAAGTGATCTGACACGAGGAGGGCTGGGAGCTGGAAAACCCAGCAGGGCACTTCAGGGCTGCAGGTCCCTGCATTTTTGGCAGCTGTGTTGCAGACTTCGAGGTACTGTGCCACCCAGCCAAGTTGGAAGCTGAACTTGAGAGAGTGGTACATGATCACAACCGCTATTTTTAATGCTATTGTCACTACCTTCCTCAGTAACCTAGACAACAGCAAAACCCTCTTTTCTTTGCAGTTTCAGAGCACTACTACACTAGTTTGAACTGCTGTTGGAGCTGGAGTCAGTGGCAAAGCTCGAGTCAGGAATAAAATCAGCCGCTGTGCAACTGGCATTTCATTTACTGGGACTTTTAACTCCACAAAGCTCACGTGCCTTTGCATCTACCACTTTAAAATGCTAGCTAAAAATATTTGCGTTATCTGAAGTCAGATGAATAAATCCTCCCCGCTGCTGGGTACACAGTGTGGCAGTGTAGGACACAACTGCAAATTTATTTGTTAGAAACCGTACATCTGTTATGATTTACTCTTGCCAAAATATAATTCTTTATGGCAACAATTGTTTCATGGCGCTTAAAGTTTTTCACCTCTGTGCCAGGAATCTCATATGGGATAATTCCATGACCTTGGAATCCAGCAGATACATTCCACATCTGTCTGGTCTGGGAAAGCCCGGGTTTGTTGTGTGAAAACCATAGTGGGAAAGTAAGACCTGGAAATATCTGAAAATACAGAAACTGCAGGGCTGCTTCTTTTTTTTCTTTTTTTTTTAATTACCAGTTTCAATCTCGCAGAAGTCATTGCTTTGCTTTTGGAACCAGACATTCACTTCTGATCCTAACTTCAAATTAAGGAATGCAGTATAAACATTACAATAATTCTATCTCTGGAAAAAATCACACCCTTTAAATATTAAAACTAAATCTTGTTGAAGGCTGCTTGAGATTTAAATGGAAAAGCACCCAACCTACTGCAAGTAAACATCCTACTGGTGCCTGTGAAGATTTAGGACAGCAGAAGAACTGTAGCTGCCCTGGAATCTCAGGGTAATTCTTCTTTCATTAGACTTTTTAACAAAAAAATGAACCATAAACAGTTTTGTGAGCAGTGAACTTGAAAAGCTCTGGTTTCCTGTGATTCTTCCCTGTGCACATTTTCTGTTATTCTAATAATTTGGGTGAGGTCCTGCTGCAGCCTTGTTTTCCAAGGGGCACTGTAGCATTTCCATGCATACAGCCTGCACCCTAAATAACCTGTACCCCAAATAACCTGCACCCCAAATAACCTGTGCAACACTGGAGCTAAGAAGGTGGACAGAAAGCCATGAAAAGCCATGAAAAAAAGGTTATGCTAGGAAATTCAGAAAAGAGGTGAATGTGTTTACTTGACAGAAAGGGGAGACTAAATATTCTTGTCCATAGTAGCCAGGATGATATTCCTGATTTAAAGCAGGAATTGCTGTTCCCATCATCACTGGGGCCATAATGAAGTTCATACAAACTAACAATTTTAAATCCATGTGTGAGTCCTGGGTGTCTTAGAGTAAATGTGTTCCTGGTGACCTGCAGCAATTTTCCTGCAGAAAAGTTTAACATCAAAGATGTAAGCTCCTGTGAAATCAGGTTTCGAATACATAGCTTAAACTGTATGTGAGCAGGCAGAAATACTACTGCAGCACAAGAAATAGTTGGTACTGGATATTCATTCTTTAAAGTAGAAAAATATAGGCAATTTCCACAGGGAAAAACTATGTCAGATTTACAGTGGAAGGGCGAAGTGAGCAGATACTTTATCCAGTATGTAGTGTTAATGCTTTTCTACCCATTCAAGTCTTAACAGCTGTTTCAGCAAGAGGAGGAAAATAAAGGCCCTTGGTAACTCTTAAGCAAGCTGCCAATTTTCCACACGGGATTTGGTGGCTAAGAAAATTAGGTTTTCCTAGTCTTATGCTGCTGCAAAGAATAACAGCACGCTTAGTAATGCTAAGAAAAATACAAATTCCATATTTATGAACAAATTCATATTTCCTGAATTTTTCTCATATACTAAGTATCTTCTTAATAAAAATATTCCTTAATATCTAGACTCTTTTATCCTGACACTATTGTTTTGAAGGGATAGTGCTTTTCACGTATTTAATGTTCCTGAAGTGTCTCACCGTGTGGAGGTGATAGACAGGTGCAGTTACTTGCACTGACAATTTTGTGAGCATCAAAGAGAAACTATGTTTGTAAATCAAATACATGTTTTCAACACTAAAGAGGAAACAAGGATGGAATTTTAAGTGTTAGATATTGATTATGAACCAAATTCTGGCTGTCTTAGACTGAGGCACCTGTCCAAAAATCCTCAAAAAAGGAGCAAGCAAGCCTGTTGGTCTTGAAACCATCTGGAAGGGGAGTTGTACAAGCCCTTTATCACCTGAGCAGGGCAGGATCTTTTGCCTCTTCAATGACATCCCAGCACAGCAGTCTGATGGAACCAGAGATGTTTTCCGTGTACATGCAACTGGATTCCAATGCAACACAAAGGCACCAGCCTTTTACATCCATCTGACCCACCTTCTCCCACAGCGAGGGATTCCAATTACCTCCCAGTTCCTCATGCCACCACTGCCCCATTGCTGGTCACAGCCTGGCAAGTGCACTGGAATTGTCACCAAACAGCCAAATCTTGGTCATTCCTAGTCTATATATTTGTGCATATATTTGTGAACATTCACAGCTGGTGCTGCAAAGCTCCCACTTCAATCCATAGACAATCATATCCTAATGCTCTCTTGTTATTCACTCTGAGTCTCTCTAATACCTTTTTATAACTTGTTATATCACAGTGCTTTGGTATTTGTATGAGATACCAAGGATCCAAATATTTATGTCAGAGAGGGAGGAAAAACCCCGTCAGCATCTGTTTGCAGAAGTGAGATGGTGGAACTGAAGTGCCAGATAATCTCCCAAAAAGATGTCAGCATTTTCAGCTGCCTGACAGATCTGTCTGCCTGTGTGAGAGTAAACAAGAAAATGGCCCAGCCATTTGGACTGAGTTTAAGGCAAAACAAAGAACAAATTATCCGTTTTCTGATCAGATCTCCTGCTCCAGTTTACAGATGTCCGTTCGTGATATCCCCTGTAAGTCCCTCTGGGAACAACGATCAATGCTCTCTATGGCTGGCCAGCCCTGCTGAAGTATTGGCAATTTGGAACTAGAAAGATCTCCTGCAGAAAACAAACCTTCAAAGAGTAAAGACACTGGACACACCTCAAAATTCCTCTGCATTTTCAATTTACTGGAAATAAGATTGTTGCACTTAAGACAATTCCATGGAACTGGTCTCTGAATTAATTTGAATTTTGAGTAGGTCTCCTGGTTTAAGTGGAGTTAGATTTATGCTGAAGTAAGAGATTGAACTGAACCCAAATGTCTTTAATACACAGCCTTGATCTTTACCAGGAAATGACAGAGCTTATCAGGATGCCAATCTTACCTCTGTAATAATGAAGAAGTCATCACCGGGCTCTCCCTGCACAACAATTTTTTCTCCATCTTCAAACTGGACAGGTTCCAGTGCATCAGCCACTGTCAGCCGCTCCCATTTGTCCAGGGACTCTAAAATATTGAAGATCATAAAGCTATATTATAAAAATACTCTAACTTTGGCTGAAGATTCATATCTAAACTGACAGCTCTGCCATGCATGGTTCTGTTATAAAAGAAACATCTCTTTCATCCAGGCACTTTGCACGAACCTCCAGTTGGGAAACATGAATGTATTTATTCATGGTGTCGTAGACTTTAGTAATCACCCAGATAGTAATCTTGAAAGTTGGACAGGAAGAGTTGGCTCCATTTCCCTCCGCCTGCGATCTGACACCCAGAGCCCTGATGCTGCCGTGGGCTGGAGCTGCTGAGGAGCTGTTTGGAGATACCAGGGATATGGGAGCGCCAAGACTCTCTTACCACATCCCAGACCAGATGTCAGGGCAAGTCCTACTGTCTTTTCATCAGAGCTGCTCCCATCTGGCTCCTGATGGGCTGCAGATAAGTGATGCAGGGCATGGATCTCACAGACTCTTGTGAGTGAGAACATGTGCCACCAGAGCCAAAGGCCAGACCCTGGTGGCACGAGCAGCGACGAGACCAGAGGCATCCAGATTTATGGATATTTGAAATGGCATCTCAGATTCATTTGCCAGCAGAACAGTTTGCAAACTGTCCTTTTGATTCCCCCATAGAGAGAGAAAAGTTGTAAAACTTCAAAGTAAACTTTAGCAAGAAAAAATGACCTGTGTGTTTTAGGAGTAATGGAGCCAACACACCCCTGTGGCCTGGGGTCTTCATCACCCACCTGCACCTGCCCCAAATCCCCTGTGGTACCTACAGGGCAAAGGACAGCCTGCACAGGGCACATCCAGGACTGGCCACTGTCCCACCGCTCTCCTCCTCCTGCCTCTGCTAAGGGATGAATTCTCTGTCCTGCCCTCCCAGAGATGCCACCTGTGTCTCTCTCCAGTACCCATTTGCATGAGAATTCAAGACAATGACATATACTTGAACTTTTGTACTTTTATCAGGTTTGACTGAAAAATTACAGGTTTAAAAGTTATTAAAAGAAACAGATAATAAAATGATTTAACCTTCACTGCCTCAAAAAGCAGGGCTAAAATTCATGTTCCAGAGCTCTGCTGATTCCTACTTTATTATGAATTATAGAGGTAATGTAAGTCAAGATATGGTTTCTGACACCAGGATCAGATCTGTGCTGTTCTATCAGACTTTGGTTTCTCCATTTTGTTCAAAATATTGCTTAGAAGTATTGTGTGAGTGTCAAAGAGTTGCTCTTTAGAAGTTAAAAAGCCTTTTTGCTGAGCTCAGAAGGGTACACTGGTGACAAAACCAGATCGAAGTCCTCAATGCACCAAAGGTAAATTTTGAGCTGGTTGACACATTTCTTTGTGTTTTTATGCCACTTTCTGTTGCTGTTCAGGAAATTATTGTTTATAACATTTTCCTCCACCTATAATCACTAAAGCACTTCCCTGGTGTGTTTGTGACCTTTGCTGCAGAAGCTTTAATGTCAAAGGCCAAGCCCATATTGTCAATGAAACATTCAAAACCTGCTCTGTTTGACTAACAATAAGCATAAAACATTTTCATACAGACTCGAGAAGGCTTTTTCATTTGTTTTTTTTCTTCAAAGAACTCTGTAATTAACAATGAAGAGTCTCTTGAAATTTCTTCTTCAATTGGCTTTATGAAAAATTCAAAGCTAAATCCAGCTTTAGTCACGAAGTGTTTCTCTTTTGTCTAAGGGAACTGTACCACTACAAATACATTAGTTAAAAATTCTCGCACACAAGCATTATATAGAATATTCTACAACTTTTAGTTTCAGAGTTGAAGTTAAGCATCAAATAAAGTAGACCATGTGCAATTTTTTGCAATTACTAAATTGTACATATCAATTCATGGCTTTATATTAAATTGAACTCCAGAAGAAAGATTTAGAACAATTAGTGCTTTCATATCTTGTTCAATACACTGTAAGCAGCTACTGATAATCTAAAAAATCCTTAGATTTAAAAAAAAAAAAAGCAACTCTTACAATTATATGTCTAATTACAGACACTAGACAGGCCTTGGAAAAACAATATATATAAGAAGCAGGTAGAGGTTTTTCCACCAGGAAATCACAGAGTTCTGACCACATTAAAGGATGAATTGAAGTTGACTTTGCAGTGCCATGTTGAGATTTCTAAAATATCTTTCTGCTTCCCAGGTGTTATCTACTTTTTAGACATGTCAAATAGATCCTTACGCATTTCACCTAAATTTCCATGTTCCTGCAATGATATGTTATTTTGTTCACTGCTTTTCTGCACTTAAAAAAAGGCTCAAATCTTGCAATCCCTCTTCTTTTTTTACTGAGATTCAAAAGCCACACTACAAATTAGGCTATAATTACATTGCAAACCGCATGTTTAAGGAAGCACATCTCTGAATAACCTTTCTACTCTGAAATTGTTTTGAGATGTCTCATTGTTGTAATTGCTCCTCATTAGTGCAGGTGCACAGATCCTTTTTTCTTTAAATACTCATTGTAATTTGGTATAATTTGTGCTCTTCATTTAGGAAGATTTAAATTAAGCATAAAAGAAGATATTTAAATGGTGGAAACTTCATTAATAAGTCAAAAACATACTTGCCCTTACTTTAAGCATACAAATACAATTGAAAATTTCATGGATAGCACCTCTCAGAAGTTCAAGTGTCCTCTCACTGAGATACTCTCATATTTCAGGTACCTCAGCTTAAATGGTAGGCGAGTACCATAAACAAGAACCATGAAATATTTAAGTAGAAATACAAATACTTTAATTATATAGCAAATGAATCCTGAATTGTTTTTTTCCAAACAGCCCCAGCAGAAACATGTTTCTCCTACGGAATCAACAAGTCATTGTACTGTCTAACACTGTCTCCTTATTAGAGGCTTTTGTTCTCCTAATGGTGATTGATTGGTCAGTCATTATGGGTTTGTTGTTTTTCCTACCGAAGGCCATCAAGAACATGTCCAAATTTCGTGGCTATCACATTAATCAAAGGGAAACAAAATCCAAGGACAAGAAGCTAAACAGATGTTTTAAGAATGTGAGACAGGGGCTGTAAAATGTACAGAAGAAAAAAGATCACTCCGTTTTGATTTGTAAGGTTAGATTGTTTAGTGCACATAAACACAGTATTCTGGCAGGAAAAAGCTTCTCACCTGTCCCCTGGAAGGATGTAACTGGACTTTATGACAAATTCATATCTCTGCACTGCTTTCTGCTCTATCCACATGATCCTTCCTAAGCAGCAGCTACCAAAAGGTTACCAGTGCGTGCTGCTCCCCTGTTTAATGTGTGCTTCACACACATGTTCAGTGCATAGTAAAGACTGAGAAGAACAAGTCCTAAAAAGGGCCCTTTACACTTTCATTCCTTCAGAAACAACACAACATGAGCCCTTCTGTTTGAGCACCATTGCTTTCATCGTGCCATCAAAGACCAAAATTCATTCTGCCAACACGTACAACCAGGGAAATAACAGCCAAGTTCCAAAGGGCAACTGACCCAAAATGGAGACCTTGCTCAGGAATTCTTCATACATCTTCCGCTTCCTCAGCGTGCTGCCCTGTTATTACAGGAGAGAGAAAAAGGAGGCAGAACATTACACAAAGTATTTTTGTGATTTCTTCCTACAGCTGCTCTTTTTTTTCTTCCCTTCCCTTCCAACTCTTAAGCATAGCCAGTGTAAACAGCCTCGGGCAAATCTTTCCCCATAAAATGTCTGGGCAAGTTACACTGCTGATAAGCAAAGACAGAAGGACTCAAATTCAGTCCTGGTGTAATTTCACTGACTTCACTGGTGTTACTGGACACTGTGGATGAATTGTATCCATTATTTACAGGCACTCATTTTAAAGCCTGAGCTTCAATTAACTGTTTAGATAATTCAGTATATATCTTGCTGCCAGTGAGGCTCTGCTAGAAGGGAATTTGCAATTACAAAGTAGGATAAAACTTAAAATGTCCCTCTCCATGAATCCCACCTTTTTAGGTTAAAAACTCTTTAATGCCAAGAGTGTTTATCTGTAATACTCTGAACAGTATTGGATCTGTTGTTACTGCTGAGAAATCTCTTAATATTATTATTTTAAGAGGATTTAAGCATTTTGGGGTAGACAATCCATCAGTGTATGTGCAGCCACCAGCACAGTCATTCCCCATTCTACTGAGATGTTGTTGTGTGATAAATTACCAAGACACTTTCTGCTTACATAAGCTTTGATCACCAAGACAGAAACCATAAGTCCCCATTCCAACACACATTTTGAAAGGCGACTCAAATAGGAATAATTATGATGCAGTTTTACCAATAGAAAAATAATAAATTTGTCCTTAATTTCTTCTGCAGTGACACAAATGACTTGAAAAGAACATCTTTCCTAGTATCAAAGAGAAACTCCAGGGTCTGCCTTGGTACTGTACAGTTTGTCCCACACTGATGACACTCCACATTGTTTCTGCCTGGGCAGGTTCCCTGTGGATGTCAAAGGCTGCCTGGTGCCTGCTAGCCAAATCTATAAGGCACAACACAAGGATGACACATTCATCTTCTCAAGGAAAGGAAAATAAAGATGTCATTTATTCATAGGCTGGGCAGGGAAGACGAAAGCAAATGTCAGTGTTTGCCATAGAAAAAGCCACTTATCTATTCCTCCTTCTCCAAGAGAGCACCTGTAAGTGCTGGAAGCAGAGGCAGAAAATGAGGATAGAGAAAGGAAAAGGAGAAGAAACATTTTGCACTCGTCTGTGAAAGCATTCAGAAATGTTTTAAGTATGAAAATGGGAAAGGCTGGTGTGCTCAAGTGCAGTGATATAAGTAAGATTTAAACATCATCCCCCTTCCTACTTGTGCTGTGCAGGTGGGGCTGCAATGACTCCCCAAAAAACCCTTCCACCAACACCAACAGGCTTTGGCTCCAGCTTTGGGCGCAGCACCAGCTGGAGCTGCCAGGTGCTCTCCTCTGGGAACTGCTCCCATTTGTGCACCTCTCCTGGGGCCACCCCTGCTCCAAAACAGCCACAGCACCATCAGGAGCTGCCACTCTCCCCAGGTAGCTCTGGTTCAGCAGCAGCACCAGCTACCGAGGTCTCCCCCTCCACACCCCGTTCATAATTTCCGAGTCTGGTGATGACAGTTCTCCTCAGCGATAGCATCGCTAACCCCTGTCTGACCTCCCTGTCTGACAAACTTGGTTCTCAACCTCGGGGGGCCCCGAGAGCATTTGAAGTGCCAGAAAGAAAAAAAGTAAAGAACTTCAAACGCAGGAGGCTCTGCAAACCACGCCAGCTCCTGACAGCTCGCTGCGAGACAAAGAATGGAAAACTGGACACTGCACAGTTGTTGCTTTCCTCCCTGCAATCGAGTGGAAACGAGACCAGTAAAATTGACAGCTGTGGAAAACCAGATTGGTGGTTTAGTTTGATGGGCTGGGACACCCGGGGACAGATGTGGAAAATGCTTTTTAAATGACCTCTGGACGCCGATGAATTTTAAGAAGCAGTAATCAGTAGCCATAAGTGACACCCAACCACAGCTTCGCGTATTTAGAGACACCCAGGAAGGCAGGAATTGCAGGCATCCCACCTGGCCCACAGAGGAAGAACCCACCACTTCCTACAGGAAAACAGGTGTGTTATGTCTTGGCTAAACTAAGCCAGGGCAGTGCTACAGAATCCACAGTGAAGAGAAGTGCAAAAGCAAAACTGAAGTGGAAAGAATTAATTAAATGTGCTGTTAAAATGTTTCATATTGTGCTAATATCTAGAACCTTAGTAGGACTCCAGTTGATGCACAGCTACCTTGTGCATTAAATATCCCCTGCTCCAGGGTGATCCCACAAAGGTAAGGGACAACACAAACCTAGAGGAAAACTAATGACTGAGGCTTAGGACTCAGGACATAGAATTATGCAATCATACAGTGGCTTGGGTTGCAAGGGACCCTAAAGACCAGCCAGTTCCTTCCCACCTTCCTTGACCAGACTTATGTTCCCCTCTCATCCCCTCCCGCAGGCTTAATGTCACCTCTGACTCCTGATGTCCTTTTATACTTGTTTCATTTGGTCTAGTTGCTTTACCCAAAGAGCTGAGGCCACAGGGATGAACACCATCACAACCTTCTCTCCTAACAGAAGTGCCAGCCAGCATCTTCCCTGGGACATGTGCTGAGTCTGTTCTCATGCAGTATTTTCATGGATCTTCTAGAAGCAGCAACAAATCAGGGAGTAACAGTATCTAGAGACCATGAGATGCCATGAAAGCTTGCCAGAATAGGAAAAGTTGACAAGAAAGGACCTGGAGATGTTAGATATGGGACTAGAAAATAAGAGAAGGAGCCTCCATTTGGAAAAAGCAGTTAAGAAAAAAAAAAACAGAGCAGAGATGTTTGACAAACTGAAGACCTGAAAGTTGTAAAGCTGAAAGAGATTTGCAGACAGTAGGTGAGACCTGCATCGGACTGCAACAAGAACACAGCCAAGGCTATTTTGGTCTGTACACGCAAAGATATCATCCAGGAATGAAGTTTAGAGGCTCCATCTCCATGGCTCAGATGTGACGGCGCCTGGTGTGCTACATTCTGTCTCGGTACCTCTTCTCCACAAATGTGCTCCCAAATCCAACAGAGCTTGAAGAAATGCTAAAACACTCAGGGAGAGCTGATAAGGAAGGAGCAGAACAAATTCAGGCTGTATTTGTTGGCTCGGCACTGGGATGATAGGTATGTCATCCTCATAGCTGGCATGCACTGTGGCAAGGGTTTAGGTAGACAATGATAATCATCTACAGATATATGACAAAAAGAGAGGGCAATTCAGTACAACATAACTTGACATAACTCAAAGTAATAGGAGAAAATTAAGAAAACCTAATTTAAGTTCAATATCGAAAAAATTTTCCCAATGTAGGAATTATTCTCTTGCAGAGCAGTTTCCCAAGGGAAGCGATAGAAATTTTACTGCTTAAGCCAGATAAAAACAATAGTAAATGTACATGAATAATTCTGCACTGGCAGGGTTCTTGATGGCATGTTTTAAACAGTCTTTATTAATTCTGCTTTTTTTCTAACCTATTAATATCTTATTTCAATAGTCGCTGCTTCTCCCTCTCCCCCCTTTCCTTTGTTCACTTTCTCCCTGGTTCTGAGCTGTCATGCACAAGCTCATCTCCTTAAAGACAGTGGTTCCCATTAACTACGAAGCCTCATTAATATTCCAAGCCGCAGTGCTCCTCCCTGAGCCAGTCCCAAGGAGAAACAAGATCACTCGCGTGCATCAAATCCACACAGAGAAGGGCTCAAAGCCAGTTCTAGGACCACTTCATGTAGCAAGCCCTAGGCTTAGCTTAAGCAATACACAGGCTGGGAAAATGAATGCCCCGTGGATTGTAACAGGTCTTTTTGAGATGGTATTCAACATCCGTTTCATCTCTTTTCCAACTGCCCCTTCTTCACCTTCCTTGTTTTCTTCCATTTTTTCTTCCCACTCCTCCAGTCTGATCTTTCTTTGTCCCTCTAGCGCTCTTTGTGTCTTCTTTCTTGCTTCATTTCTTCAGGTGGAGTAGATTGGGTCCTTCCTGGAAATTCCCACCTTCAGTAGGAAGCCAAATAAATGTCTACCAAACAGCAAAGCATGGCTCAAGTTTCAGAAAAAGAGTTATCCTGACAGGAGGTGCCAGAATGGCCTTCTAGACTGCTGCAGCTCCATGTAATCCCCGCACAACCCGATACTGAATGATGTTTTGGGTGTACATTCTTACAGGAGCATGAAAGAAAGAGTCCCTGTGCACACTGGGCATGATCCACAGCAGATCAGCCCACACCATCCCTGTGCTTTATTCCACAGATGTCGGATGGATTGCAGCCTTCAGATTTGCTTTATGCTCTGGCCACTACACAACCTACATTTTATGGCAACGAAAAATCCCTCTGACTTCATTTTATCTGAGCAGGAAAAAAATCACTTGTCAGAGAATTTATTCAAAGCTGGGAAAAGACAGTAGAAGAAACCCAAAATAGCATAAATAAAATGAAGTGTAACATCAGGAACTGACTAACCTTGATTTCTCATGACTTATATCCCAATATTACAACTCACTTTGTGTGAATAAAGTTTGCCAAATAGGCAAAAAGTATTGTATCCTGTACAAATCAAAGCCAGGTATCTTGGACCATGGGAACTAGAGGATAGTTAAATAATCCTAAATCCAGAAGAAATTACAAGAGATTAATACTTCAAATTTTCTCAGTCTGGGAACTGAATTGTCTAGGGGATCAATCTGATGTTTGGATACAGACATTTGCTCCTCTGGTATTTGTGGTATTTGCTATATTTAGAATACAAATATTGTACTACCCTGGGATGTTCCCCATTCCGTGACGCTCTTGAATTCAAATTGCAAAGAAGAGAGGAGCAACTGAATTCCATGAGAAGCCTATGGCAAAAAAAATCCTTTGCATCTCTCCCAGAAGAATGTAGGTAAATAAATATTGAATATATACACAAATGTGTGTGTCTGTGCTTGTGTGTTCACACACAGAGAACATACACATAAAAAAATTTGCAATGGAGTGAAAAGTATTCGACTCAGGACAGATTATTTTATGAAATAAATGGAACACACAGATGGACAGATAATTTGTGAGTGTACCACAGGAGGAACACGTTGAAGAGGTTTTTTGTAACCCACCTACTACAATGATTTCATGGTGTAATACTTTGTCAAGGACTGCAGCGAAGGTCAAGCAATTTCATTGCAAATCCTGACAGAAGGACCTATCCTAGCATTTACAGTCATCACAGCTGCTAAAACAAACTTGAATGTGACATTCAAGACATCAGGGTACCTAAGCTGAGACAATGAAATATAGAGAAATATATCTATTTTAACCAACTTCCCTTGGGACAGGCTAAATAATAAATGGATGACAAGTGTAACTGAAAGCCAGCAGGAACTTTCTGCATCAGGCTTTGTCCATCCATTAAAAGGAAAACTCAAACTCCAGATCTCCTGAACTGCATTTTATTCATACCATAAACCAGTCAGGATCAATGAGACACATAACTGGGGAAAATGGCACTAAGCAGAAATAAAAAGTAGAAATTACTAAATGCAAAGCAAAGAACCCAAGCAGTGCCTCCAAGGAGAAATGAGGTGGAGAGTCAAGTGCCTCATGACAGGATAAAATCTTTTTGGCAAGTGTGGATCTGAAAGAGTGATTTGCAAATAAATATTTACAACTCAAATAAAATTTCAACACTAGACTGAGAAAACACAAAGTTGGTCATGGCAGGGAAGGAATGCAGACGAGAGAAATAACTAAGTCAGGTTGTGGGGGGACTTTATCTGACTACAGAAAAAAGCATATCTTTGAGAGAAAAAGGTCATTGATCCCTTGAACAAACGGATTTGCAACCAGAAAATAAAATTTAAAAAAAAAAATAAAACCCTGCTTGCTCCCAAGTTTTACCATCGTAAATTATGTATTTCAAAAGATATCCTAACCATTATTACCTCCTATTTAAAGGCAGAAGCATTTCTACCTCTAAAATATCCAGTTAGAGGCTAAATGGCAGCACACCATATTTCCAGGACTACTTAATACATCTTGGAACTGCAAAACCAGCCCTGTAATGGTGGAGTTCACTTCAAGTATGAAATGCAGCCACTGAAACATGATGTAATTAATTCTTAGGCTTGAGGAAATGTGCAGAGAGCCACTGTAACCTGCCCTCACACGACTGCACAAGGACAGGTGTCTCATTTCACCTACAGCAAAGAAATTATCCACCCTGCACCTACAAATAAATGGAAAGATGACAGGGCTCATGTAGTGTCGATGGGTAAATTGCATTCACCACAGACAGCATTGAAAATTGGACATTTTCTATACCTGCAGCAATTAATTCTCCATGCTACTTGTAATATTTCCTGAGTATTGGGAATACTGCAATCATGCTGTCTGGGTATCTAATGCAATGTGACAGACCACCAACTTTTAATGGCCCCAACTGTAAAAAAAACCCAAAACAACAAGAAGAGACAGAGGGAGAGAAAACACATCCATGTTAATTTAAAGGTCTCATCAATTGCAGAAACTGAGCTTGCTGGGTAAGGTACAACAGTCACTGGTCTGGAGAACATGGAAATTAATTTGAAAAGCACTTAACACTACACTAGAATCAAATAGAAGTACATCCATGATATTCAAGTTGGAGGTATCACTAAAGCTAGTATTAAAACCAGCCTTTTTCACTTGGGACTTTAAATCCTTTTAGCAAAATCCTGTCTCTGCATCAAATATTCATCTTCTGAAGGGTGCTATCAGATGATAATGGACACGTGACCAAACCTGAGAGCTTCCAGGGCTGGATGATGTTAGATACCACTGGTTACATCAACACTAACACTGAAATCACCTCTAGGCTACAGAGCCTGTGAATCTGTCCCTTCAATTCCTTATAGCAAAGTTACAGGCAGCTGCAAATAGCTCTGCTTAAAAGCCAAGGAATATGTGTCTTGTCCCGACATTTATTTCCCTCCTACACTCCTTCTCTTTTGTACTTTAGATTTTTCTTTGTAGCACACAGGTTCAACATACCAGTTATCACAGACATCCCTTCATTGCATCCATGTTAGGACATGGGATAAGTAAGTTGGATGTGCCTCTTAAATCTCTTTATAGAGATTCTCCTGATCTATGTTTTATAAATATTTTTCAGAAATACCTCTGCCTGTTTCCCTGCACTGGGAAGCTTTCAGAACTATTCATCCTGCTTACCCACAGAGAGAAACAGTACACTTCTCATCATTATTCCTCTATTTTGTCTTGGAGCCATCAGGCTGAATATTTTGGGATAGAGTGAATTTCCATCAGATGTGCTCTCCTAGATGTCAGTGTGAATTTTGTTTATGTGACACAGAACTCAGCCCATGAAATACAGAGTGAACACTAGCAATGCTCATACAGACATCCAACAGGATAAATATAGATCACTCTTATACTCAGTTGGTAAGAACTAATCATTTAGGTGTAAAAACCACTCAATTCCTTTCCTAATTTTTCTGTTTTCCATGACATCCACTGGAAATATAGATGATCTCAAAATGCCCACTCCTTTATTAGTCTGAGAGCATAGTCTCATTTCCTTCAGATCAGAATGGAACAATGCAGCTTTTAGAAAAAAGTCCTATTGAGAAAGAAGCTTTACATAGAGTTAGGTCTGTTAATTATCAAAAAGAAAGGGAGATTTCATGGAGAAGGAGGATATGCACATGGACATTGGAAACAAACTCATAAAAAAAGTTATGACTTTGCTGAAGTTAATTATCTGTCAAAGTTTCCATTATACACTCAGCACTCAAGAACCAACATCAAATTCATAAGCTCACAAACCCCCAGGTGCCCCAAAGGTCTGTTGAGCTTTGCTGCAGGGATGAGGGAGTTTGAAAGGAGCAGAGCAATGAATCATTAGCAGGGACTCCCCAGCTCCCATCTCCTGATACAAGTGGCTGAGTGCTGGCTGGTGCAGATGGAGGGCACAGTCAAACAAGGGCTTTTTTATTATTTTAGTGGAGCTGGGTTTACTTTCTATCACCTGCTTTGAGGAACACAGCACAAGTCCAGACAAAGACTTCACAGGCAAGGGGTGCTGCTGAGAGACATTTCAAGGTTCAGGATAAGGAGAAGGTGTGAGTAGCTTTGGTGGCTTTTTGAGGCCTCCTGAGGTTTTCATTCATTTATAACAGTTATGCCTAATGTTATTCAGTTGAATTTCTGAGTCAGCGTCTTTCCGCTGAATCCTGTCCCCCTTTCTTTCAGTTCACTTAGTTCAGTTACTCAATGTTTTTGTCGTGTCTGCTCTCTTTTGTGTAGAGGCACAGACTGCACAGCCTTCTATCACCAGAGTTCCCTGCACACAGAAGTGCTGGAGCTACAAAAGAAAGTGAAAAATACCAATTCATGGACAAGCCCTTCTCCATTAACTTACCATTAGAATGCGTCTGTAGCTGTCTCTGTCGATGCCCCAGAGCTTCAGGTCTGTCTTGGCCTTGACAGTGGCAGCCCGGGGTGTTCCATAGATCAGTGCCAGCTCCCCGAAGCTGCCTCCTTCTCCAATGCTCGTGACCCACTCCCCGTTGACATAAACCTACCACAGCACAGGACAAAACAAGAAGTAATAGCAGTTTGGGGGCTGAGTTGCAGTTCTCCTTCTACTGGCAGGTACCTAAAAGGCTGTTAGCAATTCCCTTTCTAATTGTGAGAGCTGGGGATGCTGAAGGAAAACAAGACCGTAACACTTTCTGCAGTTTGGTCCCCACAGAGGGCAACAACCTGCTCTGTGGACAGATTTTCAAGTTGTCTTGCTTCAGTACAATAACTGTATTTACTCTCTGAGTTTTCAGCTCCCGTGGTTAACTGGCATCACATTTTGCCTCTTGTGTTCAAGAGTCAGGCAGTCAACAAGCACAACTGTCACAACTTTGGTTTTTTATTAACACTGTCAGACTTGAAAGGAAGGAGATTTGTTGATACGTGTAATGAGGGTTGCTGAAAAGCACCATGGCCATGAAATGAAAAACAATCAAAACAAGGAAATATTTCTTGAAAAAGAACATTTTTTTTTCTTCCCTAAGCCTAGTGCCTTCAACCACCATTTAAGTATAACTATACAGATCTCCTTAGTGAAGACAACTAAGTGCTTTGGACTTGAGAAGCTCTATGCAGAATCACCCTTTGTTTTAACATCAGCTCCACAGAACTGTGTTTGACCCACAGTCTATTTAGGTAGCTCTTGGAAGATGGTATGGCTCAGTATTACTATCACTGTGTTTCTCCTGGATTATGTTTAATTTGGGAAAAATGTCTACACTGAGTGCTATGTGAAACCTTCACTGGAGGAAGGGGCCTCACACAGGTGCTTTCCACTGGGCTGAATTTCCCTCTCTACTCAAGGGCAATACAGCTCATGAGACATGACAGTGTATGCCAAGGCTGGTGTCGACTGTGCATTCTGCATCTTGCTGCTGCAAACTACACAATAAACCCTTTTAATTCTGTTAATGTGTTTCTGAGTTTGAAGGGAAAGAAAGGCGGGGTGCTTTTACCCTGTACAGAATATAGCCCAATGTGTTACAGACCAGTAGAAATCAAGGAGAATTAATTTCAGTTGTTTGGAAGCTTGGAAGAAAACTAATATGAAGAAAGTAGGCAGGTATCCTCATCTTAAGCAGAAAAGTATTGCAAAGGCAAAGATCATAACCTAACACCAATTACTGAGTAATAAACTAGCAGGTTTTAAAAAATACATGAATTGGAGCTGTCTTCAAGCTGGGCATGAGAAAAGACAGTGACTAAAATAAATGAACTGGGGTCAAAATTCAACAGCCTGTCAGTATTAATTTTACTTCTATTCTCATTTTTTGATGAAAAGGCATATTACAAAATACAGCTGGATTCAAACCCAATTTATCTTCACAATATTCAATTAAGATTTGCTCCAGCTCCTACTGAGGTCAGTGAAATGCTGGTTCAGTGGGAGACAGATGAGGCCACAGAGCAGTTCAGCTGATCAAGAGACCTCTTGGGTTTCAGCTGAAAAGGAGCAGCATTAGCATCATTGCTGAACTCCAGGGAATGTGGTGGCTCCTGGTGCTCCTGCAACACCTGAGGATCAAGGGGCTGAAAAATAAAGGGTAACAATAATCCCAAACAGGCAGGTGGTAGCAGACTGCCAAGAGCGAGCTCAAGCCACAAAAGGTACAGCTTCATTTCTTCACCATAACAGAATGAATATCACACAGTGGAATATCACACAACAGAATAGCAACTGCCTTTCCTTTCAAACTTTTGCACTCGCCACTGAAAGAAAATCCCACAGAACATTCAATCTACTTTTGATTCTCCTCATGATGAAAAAATGAAAGCAAAAAAAAAGGAAGTTTTAAAGAAGCCAAGCAAACCCAAGCACTTTCTTGGCAAAACAAGCAGGTAATTCTGTGGCTCCTGGATCTTTTTCGTTTTTCTTTTGTGAGACAAGAAGGAGAAATCGATGAATAAAAGGAGGATTCTGAAAGGCTTGTAACATAATGAGAATGTATGAACATTTCTGAACTCCATTAATTCATTGCAAAATTGCCCAGATGCATATTTGACTGTAGGGAAGCTCTCCTACTGTGGGAATTTCCCTGGATGGACCCAGGGTTTGCTACAGTACATAAATCCATGTGTCCCCAGTAAAAACACTCAGGGATGATGGCGAGAACCTGATAATGCCAATGAGTTTGGGGCCACATCCTGAATGTCCACTGACATGGTACCCTTGACTCTTCTTCAGCACACCAAAAACACATGTGTTTCTGTATGTTCTTTTGTTGAAAAACACAGGTTTTGTTATTGCAGAAAGGTCTGAATTATAAGCAGGAAATAAAACTCATTCCAACACATATTTTTAAAGCAATATGGTGACATTTCTATTAAAGCAGCACACAGGATGTGACTGCAGCCCAGAGAAGGGAATTACGCTGGTAAAACTCAAGTTTAAGCAAGTGAAGGATGGACATTTAACATTGCACAGTTGTTATAAAGAGAGGCTACTACTCTGCTCTAAGACTCCTTCAATTTTGCTGTCTTCCTTGAGAAGCCTCTCCAAAATATGTCTGACATCTCGCCTCACAGTTTATGCAAATGGTCATTTGTCCACCCTAAGGGTGTCAGGTTCAAAGTACTCTGAGGTGAAACCAAATCACTGAGCTGACAGTCTCTGGGCCCAGCATTCACTCCCCCAATAAAAATGTCATTTCAAATATCAATCTCTGAAAGAAAAAACAGCTTGAGAATAAGTTGTTTTCTTGAAGGAAAACCATTGCACTTCATTCTCTGCAAAGGCCTAAGTCAACAATCAACTTTTGTCTTCATGAGGAAGTTAAAGCGCACTGATGGCACACTACAAAGCCGTCTTGCCCTGTAACAGAGTTCAGCTCCACTACAAATCCCTTTAAAATAGATTTTAAAAAAAGAAGTAGAAAGGAAAGTAGCCCTGTTTGTAAGGTGTGGGAAGCAGAGCTATTTTAGGCTCAGAACAGCTTATGAAAGCCAATGTTATATGGCAGCAGCTCAGATGATCTCCTTATTTATCCCAAAAAATGCTGGGCTGAGGTTTTGGCTCAGCCTGTTTTAGGCATCTGTGAACTCTCACCAAAGAGGTGAGTACATAAATGAATTAGTCCTAATTGTCACTTGACCTGCCAGTCACGGCTCTGTAAGAGCTGGAACCTTCTTTCATTGCAGCTGAAGAGGAAAGTAGAACTTCAGAGGCCCAAATAAGACCAAGACCTCAGGGCCACCTGCTTTCCACAGATCAAAACTCCTTTAGATGTCTATTGCTGTACCACGAGCTCTGCAGTTTTTGCAGGCCTGAGAACCACACAACTTGGTTCATTTCTTTATTTTTTAGGAGGCAAATAGGAAAAATCTTCTGTGGAACACCAGTAGTTCCTTTCTTCATGGGCTGTCATGTCCATGAGCACTGAGTGTGGGAGAAGATGCAGAGCCATACAATGCTCAATGCAGCAGGAATGGAGCTAGGCCTCATTGCTCTTCACGTTCTCCAGAGATGCACAAAGGGCCTTGCCATGATCCATGACACAAACATCTGTCTCTGGGCTTCATAGAGTGAATTTATCTTTCCTTTAATTTTGTGCTGTTGATTTCAAGTTAATTTCTAGCCTTTTTTTTTTTTTAATGCCACTCTGTGATCTATGTGGACAATCTACTTTGTTCCAGGCATCGCAACTCTTACATCTTCAATCTTGGATCTGTTTGCAAGTTGTGTTTTGTGTCTTGTCAAGCCTTAATATTTGTTATCCAAACAAGAAGATGAGTTTTATTTATTCTTGGAAAAATAAACAAGCCTCATACATGAAGAGTATTTATATGTGGGTAGTTTTCTCAAATAAAGCCAGTGTTTTTATTTGTAGTTTGAATTTGAATATATAAACTTGGAGACTGCCTTAAGGATCCTTAAAAATTCAAGTTGAATAAGTCCAAACTTTTAAGTGTTCTGCTTCAAATTTCAAAAGGTAATCTTTTGAAATTAAAAAAAAACATTCATGATGGAAGAATTCAAGCCAGAAGCAGTCTATGGAATCTAATCATAAAATATAACTAGTTTTAAAATCCAACAGTATTCCTGCATTGAAAAAGTCTAATTTTCATCTTTGTTTATATACAAATTAGACAGTTTGTATATACAAATAAGGGCTTCTAGAAGATCTGACCTACAATTAAGAGATTCTATCTATTGTCCACAATATTTATGAAGAGCTCCACATGGAGATTTATGCAGTAAATACAGAACCTATTCAAAAGAAAAAAAAAAAAAAAGAAAAGTTTTCATTTTAATTTTGATTTTCATCATACTACAGTTCGGCTGCTGTTGTTTTACAAGAAGAAAACCTGAGAATGCCTGTCAAGAAAGTTGCTGTGACATTAAATAGAATAGGAACTTGCTGAGTCTAAAAAAAAAATACATCTGTTTGAAAAGGGTAGCCGACAGTCCTTTTTAAAGTAAAAAATGGGAGGTTATGAGATTAAAATAACAAACAGGAAGTAATTTTATATTTAGAAATATGGATTAGAGATTTTTGCAAGTCATATTTTAGCAGGTACTTTCAACATCTTTACTGGAAACTATAATTAAAGCTCTGCCAGCTACTTTTTGGCACACGTTCCCATTTGTCTGAGCAGGAAAGCTTCCAGTAGACAATTGACCTCTAAAACATCAAAGTTTGTGCCATCATCTACCTAGTGAACACTTTATCCATCTCTAGGGACAGGTCATGGGTTAACAATTCTCCTCAACCCTGACCTGCCAAGGAAGCTGTGACTGGTAACGTGATAATGTCCTTTCCCACCCAATGCCAGCTTTGGTCAAAGTACACCTGGTTTGTAGGACACAGGATATGAGAGGAAAACTGCAGGTTCTCCAAGTCCTACCCCTTTTTGATTCTAAAATCCTTTCTTTTAACATCGGAAAAGTTGTGCCCTTCCCTTGGCCCACAGTCTATGTTGGGTGTGCTTGCCAATGGAAGGGTTTGGAGTCTCCGCTGTTTGCCTACGGTAATACCAAGAAGAAAATGTACAGATACTTTATTCTGTGTTATCAGGGCTTGTTCACACCCTAAGAAAATGTAAGAGTTGAGAATTAAGTGTTATTATATTAAAAACAATTTTATGGTACTTCTAATTTGACTCATATTATTTTGTAAGGGAAAATATTAGAAAGCTCTCACTTACTCTTGGGCTTGCCTTTGCCAAACTCTAACAAAAATTACTTTTAAATGCTGCAGCTTTTTAAACTCAAAACACCACACACTGACTTTGTTATTCGCACTTTATTGGTGGTTTCTGTTTGGTTTTGGTTGCTTGGTTGACAGATTTTATTGGTTTTTTTTTTTCAGGTTTGCCATGACTTTCCTCTAGGCGTAGGAATTTTATGATGGTACTTGCAACCTCCTTTACATGTGCATGGAATATCTGAGTGCTTATCAATCAGGATGCTCTCAGAGTAAATAGCTCCTTGAATCCACCACTCGTGGAATACCTGCCACTTCCAAAGCAGATCAGGGAAGTAATGACAGCAGAGAGCCCGGCCAGGGGTTAAAGCCTCCATGCACATGCCAACACCAGCTGAACCAGGCAGAAAATGGCTTGAGGCTCTAAATCTCAGGGTCAATTGTCTACACTCCAAGTTGCTTTTTTTCATGGAGAAGTGTGGAAGCACGCCAAAAAACGCTCTGGCAAGGCTTAAATGAACTGCAGCTCGCTTACTAGCGGTCTGGAGTTCCTTCAGACAATAAGGACTTGGGCAGTCCTGTCCAGAAAGTGGAAGAACCCTCCTGGGGAGCACTGGATATACAGCCCAAGGGGTCTGGGAGCTGCAGCTTTACACTGGAGCAAGTTAGTAAGGACTAGTGGCCCTGGTACAGACTTGCTCTGGAGAGGGAAATGGGATGATCTCCCTGCAGCTTCCCAGCAGGGCAGTTAATGTAAGGAACTTCTGTAGCTACCAGGGTGCAGCTCCTGGATGAGCAAGCACCCTGTGCCTTCCACAGCATCTTGCACTGGAATTCAGGGTGTGCTTTGGCTGAAGTTTTAGGAAAAGCTTAGGAAGGAGAGAGAGCACTGAGCTGAGATGGGGAGAGCCTGGGTAAGGTGCAGCAGGATGCACCCTAGAGGATGATGAAGTGGAACAGCATGAGACCTGGTCACAGAAGAGTTTGGCAAGACTTACATGGTCAGGAGCTTTGTCTGTCTCTGGAATAAGCTCAGTCCAAATTACATTTTTAAGTCTTGTCAGGAAGCATTTCTCCCAGAGGTCATGTCTCTACATGTCTCTGAGAAGTGTCAGGATGACATTATGCGGATCTGTCCATTTTGATCTGTCCTAGCAGCTACAGGCTGATTTTAGGGCAGTAGGGATTGAGAATACTCATGAAATCAAAGTTGCAGTCTACTCAATGAAACCCCATTTTGTCAGTGCTTTGTAAGAGCAATACATGCATATGGAATATTCTCTCTTTTGCATTTAGTTGCAACAGTTTTGCAGAATATTTTCAGATGTCATTCAGTCCCTCACTATCTCTGAGCCGAAGGCTGAAGAAAGCTTTCCTAAAGGTTTCAAGCGAGGACAAATTATTTTTAAAGAGGATTAATCTATAACTTCAACATGTGCATTTGCGAGTGTTTGTGGGTCTGACTCAGAGCCAGCGAACTCATTAAGCTCCCTATCGGTCCCTGACCAATTATTTTAAAACTAAATTTTAACACTGTTCTATAAATATTGCTCTTTTATTTTCTGGCCCTGTGGATGTGGCAATGTTTGCTATGGAGAGGTACATCTGATAGGAACAGTGAGTCAGACGGATTTCCTGAGGAGCAACTTCCAGAGGCAGAGGCAGCATGTGAGGTTTCCCAATTCCCAACAACACCAATTAGATGGTCTCCTTACACAAACAGACTGCTAAAAAAAATAACTTTCACTAAAATAACTCTATGCCTCCTGCCTGGGTTTAAAATAAATCACCTTCTTCTTTAAATACGCCAAACAAAACTCATGTGGGCATTCTCATGAGCAAAGTTGTTAATGAGCAAGCCTATCCTACCCGATAACTGTGGATATGTAAGATGTGTGTAGGACCTTGTAGCAAAACTGCAAAAGGGTGAGTTTCATACAGAATAAAAATGATAACAGGTGAGTAGTTTATGATTTGGAAGGCAGGTTCAGAAAGAAGCTCCTTTTCAAAGACTTGCTGATTAAACCACTGCATTCTCCTGTAAACATTTTGTGGTCTAACAGATCACTTTGCAGTTATAATAATCCTTGCTTTATTAATATGCTGCATTGTTCATATATTTGGACCTAATTTTAAAAGCAAATTAAGGTTTCTAAGATGAAACTCACTGCCTGAGGCTGTATCTCAATTTGTGAAAAAAAAACCCAACAAAAACAACCAAACAACACATGAGCTAAGCTAACTGATTAAACAAAATATTTTCCTTATGGTTGATCTAAACCCTGGGGTGCATTCCAGCATGGTGGCCTGCTCTGCCAAAGACTGCACACCTTCAGGTGTGGTTAGGGCTCTGAAGATAATGTCATTTGCTTGGTTTTGATACCATATTTTCCTGCTTAGAATGGACAAATAAGCTAGGCTGTAAAACATGCCAATTTTAAAATTATGAACAAATGACTTAACACAACAAAAGCAAAGTACTGAAACGAATGCTGTGAAATCTAGTTCAAGAAGAAAGGAGTCAGAAGCACAGCACATGGCTGGCTCAAGCTGCGTGCCAAAGCACACAGTTTTATTATGAAGCTTCAAAATAAATATTGTACTGCAAGAGTGTACTTACATCCACCTCGCCTTGGTCAATCACATAGAAGTTGTCTCCTTCATCACCTGGAAGCAAAATACAAAAGGTGATTGTTTCCTGAAGGTCTGCCAAGCTATTCAATAACTTCCTGTCCCTGTATTTAATCCTGTACATATTTGCACAGGTTTGCACACCAGATTACTTACAGAGAGATTAATTTTCTGAAACATCCTTGCCTACTTGCCTTCATAAATCAAAGTATCACCCTGATTTCTTGCTATTAATATATTTCAGTTGCATTAATTTATCTCTTTTGATTGATTCAACACTTCATTCAGTGTAAACACACAAGATAATATAGCCTGAGGGTAATGAAGTCCTCCACAACCTGCTGCAGGCATGCAGGTAAGTTGCCAAGTGCGATAACTCTGATACAGCACAATGAGGTGTTGAATATTCCCAACAACCATAAAAATATTTTCCATCTCTAATTACTCTCAGCTAGCCTGTGCCACCCTTCTGCATTCTGAGCTAGGGTTTACTTCCTGACTATCTTCAGCTAAGGAATGAAGAGTTTAATTTGACTGCGATTTATCTGCACTTAACTGTAGCATTTTGAAACCCTGGAGATCTACTTGTGTGGTTTCATAGGAGACCTCTGTAGCAAAAGACCTGCATCCATGAACGTATCTGATACCTGCATACTCAGATGCTTTTGGAATATGGTCATTCTTCCCATCAAGCAAAGAGGGTGAAACCTCAAATGGAGAGATGTGAATTATACAACCTTAGCAAACATAAAAGAGGAAAGATGACAGGAATAATTACCCTGTTGTATGACTGTTTCTCCTGCAATATGTGTGACAGGGAACATGGCATCGAATATGTCACTGGAAAAAAAAAGAAGTATTTATTAATAAATCAGATCTATTGCTTATGTAGCCCGTAGACCTCCATTGGTTGATTATTTAGCCTTAATTAGCAAATTTTGCAGCAAAAGAAAAGCAAAATTTTAGTTGTAACTGGAAAGTGAACCCCTACTCGGCAAGGAATCAAAATAACTAGTTATGCACAAGCTGTGGTTTAAAACTGAGCCCATGGTTCAGTGCATGCTATTTTGAAAGAACTCCTGAATTATATGCATAAAGACACTTCTTACAGCACTGCACAGACTAGCCAGCCTGAGTATTGCCCTGTCTAAGCAGAGAGATTTCAGCATTCAGCTGCGATGGGTCTGTGTCCCAGCAGTGATTACCAGATGCCCAAACAGGAGTTCTCCTCCTCTGAACATCTGGCCTCACATTTACAAGCAAAACCTGTTCCACAGTACAGAGCACACTTGGAAAGGTAGATGGCTCTAAATTAATGCAGCATAAGGGCTGGCAGAAGATTGCACTCACAGTGCAGAAGAGGCCAAACTCTGAAAATCTCCGCGAGTTGCTCGTGAGAAGAGAATCTGAGCGATGCTACAGAAAGAGGGGAGCTGCTGAAGAGCCTTGTGCTCATTAATCACTGCTGAATTACACACCTTGCCATGTCTCCAGCACACTGTCACATAGCCTTAAAAGGCCAGGCAGAGCAGTAGGGATGGGAACACACCCTGCACCAACACTTCGGGCAACTTGCCCAAATCCAGTCCTTTGTTTATTGAGGGAGACAGCAGGCTCCGTGGAGCCAGGGCTTCCTTTCCCCACATCAGATTTTGGGGAACTTATTTTCAGAAGCATGAACCACATCGAGACGGGCGCTCCCCACCTCTCTTCCCCTTCCTATGCATCAGTCTCAAGGGCTAAAGGAAATAGCTCCCCAACACAAACAAAAGGCAGCAAGAGGGGATTGTTAACCAGCCTCTTCCCTGGTCTGGCCTAGGAGTGGTCCATCCAGGGACCACCACCAACAGCAGCAAGATGAAACACTTCACCTTGGAATGGAGCAAAGTCCTCACAATCGTAACAGAGCACAAAACAGTAAAAAAACCCCAAATTTTCATCAAAATAGGCAGATCAGCAAACAAACCCATGAAACCTATGATACATTTCAATGCCTTATATGGGAAATGCATATTGTAAAATCCCATTATTAGCTTATTTCCTGCTCAACTGTTCCAGACTTTATTCAGGCTCAGTTCTAGGAAATGCTTCACTCCTAAGTTTAAATTGCTCATGTCTTTCCTCTTCAGCAGTCTGAATGTTTTTGCTCAATATCACAGCTCTGCGTCAGCACCACTTGTAGGAGAACTGGGAGATTTCAAACCAGGCCCCTCCCTGCAGCACCTGCAAGGGATGCTCAGCCATGGCCTATTTATAACAAAATGATATATTTTACCCCTGTTGTTTCTTCAGGCCCACTCTGTGCTATTCCTACTCACACTCAGGAAACACCTCCACCACGGATACAAAGCCTGCTCCAATGCATCAAGAAGAAACCTCTCTCACCTTGTTCTGAGCACCAGTGCAAAGACCTACAATAAATTGCTTTGAAAAGTCTGTGGACCATATTCTTAAATGAACTAACTAATTTTTGTGATCTTAGATGGGTTCAGCATTTCTCCAGGTCAAGGGACTTCTCTGTTGGCAGAAACCATCTGCTGGGTACAGACAAATCTCTGGAGCTGGTCCCTGTGCCAACCCTCCATCTAGAAGAATTGGGACCTGGGAGTCCAGTGGTATGGGGGAAACTTCTATACTGCCAGGTGCTGAACTGGAACAGCCACCAAGGGACTTTATGTCCATGAGGCAAGTCAAGTTGTTCTTCAGCAGCTCTGGGACCTGGGAATGGAGTATGACAGAGGCTCGTTTGCCTCCCTGTGGTTTCCCCTTGGCTGTGCTGGGGCACCTCAGCGAGCTCTGAGAACAGTCCTGCAGCCTGCAGAACATTTACTGAGTGTGTGGCAAAGAAAGTCTTCAATGTGATAGACCCAAAAATAGGCACAACACAGTGAATATCAATATCCAAACCAAAATGTTCTGCTTGAACAAACTTGGAAACCATTTGTTTTGGGTTTTTTTTAAAATAGAAATACAGAAGAAATAACTACCCAGTTTCACTCTTTCATCCTTGTTTTAATCCTGTATTTTATTTATAACTTAACAGTTGACTGTACAAACAGTGCCCAATAAATTATGTATAGCATTGCACCCTTCTCCTAAATGTTCCACACTTCAATTATGCATCACCTTTTAGTTTTATCCAAAAAAAACCCTTCTTTAAAACTCACAGACTAAAATTTTCAGCGGACAGTGTAATGAACCCAAAGTCTATTAGCAGCAACAGCAGATTTACACTAATACTCTTCCGTATAGTAGAATATAGGTGTAAATATTCTAGCACCCCATATATGATGGGGTGAAGTCTTAATCTCATTTCAGTGAAGATTTAATCTTATTAGACCAAAACTTTAAGGTACCCAAAGTAATGGTGATGTTGGTTTACAGTTCCAAAGTGAAACAAGGGCATATCTTTGATATAAAAGTTGGTGACCAACAATACCACAACTGTCACTGACAACACATCATGATGTTTCTTTCCTAGTAGGGAATTATTGTTCTTTAACTGATAGAGTTAGGCCAAGATCTCTCACAGTGATTAATGAGTCATAGTGTTTCTGCTTTTGGATGCTCAATTTGAGATTCATTAAACATCCTCAGATCTTCAATGATATGGATCAGCAGGCAGCCTCAAAGTTTTTCAGCCTACAAGTCTGGCAGCCAAGAACTGGGCCATTCAGAATCCACTAAAGAAAACCACCCTTCTGGAAATTATCATCTCCTAAAGCACCAAATGCTTAAGGTCCTTGTATGAAATCTGCCTTTTGATTTAATTCAGACTAAGTGTAGAATTTATTTGGTAATTTTTCTTATTGCCTTCATCCTCAGTGTCTGAAATAAACTACAAAAATATCACAAGGATCAATATCCCAAAATACTGTGAAAATCTGAAAAATGCAATAAGCAGACATATCTTTCCACCTCCCCAAAAAAGGTCTGATGCCCCATATTCAGTTCCAGCCCTATGTCCCGGGCCTATACCATGTAGAGAAAGCAAGCTTCAGATACTGAATAAGTTAAGTAGAGGCACTTGCTAAAGGCATAAACAATACAGCCAAGGCCAAAAATATGGTCTGTTGTTTTTTCCTGTACCACACACCTGTTTATGAGACATCCAAAATCATTCTCTGGTCATTACAGTAAAAAACAGCCCTTACACACACAGTGCTGCAACCACCAAGCACAGACTGTCCCTGGGCTCCTCTACAGCTCTGCAGAAGTAGGTAGTTGTATCTCTTGGGTTTTAAGGTTTTGCTAAATAATTTGGGCCAAACACATGCAAACACATCCCCAGAAACCAAATCTTTTCAAGCAGGTTTTATTCCGGCACAAACAGAAAGACAGAAAATCAGTAGTTAAGTCTTCAAATGTTGAACTACCATGATTTCATCTTCTGTCTGAGCTGCAGCACCAAGAACACAGCAGCCTCTGTCTCCTGCCCCTGCACTGTTGACACCAGCCATGCTTGCAATGCTTTGTGCTCAACTGATATGGAAATGGTTTGATTTTTTGCCAGGATTTTTATGATTGTGCTCTAAGTGAGAACTGCTCAGAGGGATTTCTTTATTTTGTTGACAGTGTATCATTTGCCCTCTTTCCAGATGACTTATTCAGGTGATGGATGAAGAAAATAGGGCATCAATTCTGGTATTTAAGCTGTTGTTTCGTGAGACTGCAACCAAGAGAGCTGCTCTGCACCCAGTGTGTCCTGGGCTCAGCATCAGCACTCAGAGGGCTCTTTCTCACCCTCTCCAGAGCCAAAGCTTTTGACAGGCTTTGCAACTTTTTCACAGCTTTCCTAGGTCCTCCCAGAGGATCTATATCTGGTTACTCGTGGCACTGGGAGTCAGACATTTGTTCCAACAGAAAAGGTATCAAGGGCAGTTTTTTGGCTTGGAAGTGTATTGCAGGTATGTTGCTGAATATCCACGTTTGGATCCAAAGGGGCACCCTGGCAGTGCATCACTAATGTTTTCCAGGGGGAATTCTGCACGTTTAATTCTTTGCAGCCTTTCAATAGTATCACTCAAAAACAAATCACAAGAAAAGATTGTGAGCAGTAGAGAACATACAGAGAGCAGTGAACTAGTCCAACAAAGTGAAACCAAGAAATGCGTTTAGACATGAAATCTCTATCTATTCAATCAAAAAAATACCAGCTGTCTTCTTAGGGAATATCAAAATTTAAAAGATTTTTTTTAAAAGGTCAAAGATATCAAAGGCTTGCAGCAAGTTTTAACACATAAAGTGTCTTCCATGAGTGTACATGGAATTGCAAACAACTGTGATCAGACCTGGAATCACAGGGGCTGATCCTCCACTGTCTGGAATCTCTGATGACTCTTGGCCACCTGGCCACGTTGAGCCTATTCCCTTCTCATGCCAAGAAGGCAAACTCCATTCAGACCAGAGAGACTGTAGCTATTTAGACCAGAAAAAAAATATGATGAAGCCCTTTGATGATTTAATTCAGTAGCATTTTATAGACCCCATTTGCCAAGAAGCAAATGCCTGTGCTAAGAAGAAGCCAGTGGAGAGGGCAGGGCCAAGGGGTTCTCTTTCTCATGAGAAAAAGTGAATGATAAAAATAAATCATCTCATCTGCTTTTACACTAAGGCTGCTTGGAGTCGACATAGAATAGGAGAGAGAAAAAAAATTATGTGCACTGTGGGTAATATAGCACTGGCAGCAGGCAACTGAGAAGAAGCTTGCTAAAACAAAGCGAGAGAAAGAGAATTCCAAGCACTTTCAGAACCAGACCATGGCAATGGCCAAAATAGGGAAACTATGTAAGACAATTTATCAGTTTCACAATCAGATTTCTTTCCAGCCCTTGCTGTGCTGAATGCATTGCAGGGAAGGAAAAATGGAAAAGACAAAATGTATACGTGTTGGGCAAAAATGGCAAATACTCTTTATACCTGCAGGTTATAATTTGTCAAGAGTTCAATCAGAACAATTTTGTTGTGCCGGCAGCCTCAGAAAGCCCTCAATGTGTGTGCTATGCAGAGTTTTTTCTTTCTTTTGCTATCTCTCCAGCAAAACAAAGCCAGCCTGTGTTGTTGAGGACGGCTTTAGAAGATATGGGGCTGTTCTGGAATAATTCAACAAAAGACACACAACATTTTCTCGGAGTGAGGCTGCCCTAAGCAGGAGGATTCAAGCATTTTAAACCTCTCCTACTTACATACCTCTACAGTTTAGTAAACAGAGTTAATAGTAACTCCACCCTCCTTCAGCTGTAGCTCTTATGTCTGGGTACTATTTTAAGATTTCTGAAGTGGTGGTGATGGGGGTTGTATGGAGTCTTCTTGAGTGTGTCTAAGATTTTCTTTTCCTGAAGAGACAACAACTTTCTAGCAATTGTTCTGACAACAGCTTCTCCTGCTCTATAAGGATGAAGAGCACAGAATTCAAACCAAACTTGCTTCAATAAGTATCTGCGTAGTGGTGGAATAAACACGGTACTTTACCACTGAATAAACTGCAAGGCTCTATCTCTAAGTATAAGGCTTCAATCCACAGGAATTCCTAGGAATGCTGCATGTCCTTGCTGATGGACAATACTGAAACCACCAAGAGCTATTACTGAGATTTACTGACTACTGAGAATAAAGGTAATGCACGCAGGTAAAATAAAAGATTCCCTTTTAGAGGTATTTAAAATCAACAGCCCCAAGCTTACAATTGCCATAATCAAATATGTGGTGTCACAGGCATGTACCTAAGAGTCAGTACTGAAGCCTTAACAAAAACATTATCCATCTGCTTCTCTTAATTTCTTTTCCTGTTAGAAGAGCAACAAATTAATTATAGCAGCATACAAAGCTAATAACAATTTAGACTATTTAATTACTTCATTATAATGGCTGACAGTTATTATTGCAATTAAGACATGCATTAATGACTATATAAGGCTTTGAAATTGGACATGAGAAGACATATGGCATGTTTAGATTAAAGTCCATGCCTAATTCCATAACATTTATTGTCACAGGTCCATATAACTAACAGACACATGAAACAGAAAGAAATAAAAATTTGCCATCTTCTACTTCTGTGAAATATTTCCATTTTTACTGTTTTATGAAGTCCTTTTATAGATTCATTAATTATTATAGCCAATGAATAGAATACAACTTTATGAGCAGAGCATCTATTCATTTTACAGACTCTATACATCTACGTGCTAATGGGTCACATCATCTTCCACATGTTAACAACAGCTTTCAGAGAGAGCTTCTGCAGGGATCTTCATGTGGAGAATTATCTGCCACAGATTACAGCAATAACAGGTAAAAAAAGGGACCAAACCTTGTGGCTCAAGAACAACAAGGTCCAATCCCACACTCTACCCCACTGCTTTGGCCTCTTTTCCTCCCACCCTTTAGATGCATCATTTCACTGAAGTCCCACTGCCAAGCCTTGGGTGAAACAATTGTTTCTTTTCCTCTGTTCAGCCCTTGTTGGACAGCCTGGAGTACCATGGCCAGCTTTGGGCTCCCCCATACAAGAAACACACTGACAAATAGCAGGTCAACAGTGGCCACCAAGATGGTCCAGGGCACAGAGCACACAGCAGGTGCAAAGGAGGTGGGAGAACCATGTCTGGTCTCTCCTGAAAACACCATCAGGGAGATTTTATTGCTGTTAAGACAAAAGGCACATATAGGAAACTGAGGAAATTACCACCTGATAAAAAGAAAAAAAAAATCACTTTGAGGGTGGTCAAGCACTGGAAGAGAGGGCCCGGGGAAGGGGATTATTTCCAAACTGGGCAAGGCTCTGGGTCAGAGCAGCCAACTTTGCAGACCAGCTTTGAGCAGGAGGTTGGAGCAGGGATATCTGGAAGCCCTGTCCACCTGCCGGGAGCCCAGGGCACTGAGCTGCTCCCAGTGGGAGGGATGAGGTGGTCCTGGGCCCAGCCGCAGACACGGGGGAGGCAGGGGAGCGTGAGTCAGGAGGCCAGCTGGAGAAAATCCCATGCATAATGCACGGAAAATATGCTCTCTGTGTACTGGTGTAGGAATATCTGCCCTTCTGCATGAATAATTGCAAAGAGGCTGTATCCCAACTTCCCATCACTAATACCACTGCTCATCAACAAAGCCTGTGCATAGCAGGAGGCCTTGATTAGAAATTGGGTAATAAGATTTTGGGGGCGAGGGGGGGGAAACCAGTTTGCTGAAACTGAATATTCCTGTGGAAAACAGTTGATGTCATTTGCCATTTAAAATGTTTTAAAAGTTTTGAAACTGTCTAATTGTCCTACTGTGATATCTTCAGAGGATCTACTTTTCACTATGAAATTACTTCAAAATCACATTTCTTAGTAATAACTTAAAATCAAAATAAGGCATTGTTGAAAATGCTGTTTCAGTTGAACAATCGTACTTCTTTTCTTTTTTTCTCGGTGTGAGCATTCTCAAGATTTTCATCTTGGAACTCAGACTCAAGATGAGAGAGGAATTTAAGTGCCAAAAGCAAAACAAACAAGAAAAAAAAAAACAGCAGAGAAACTTGGGTCAATAAAATATACTTTCTACTTGCTTATGACGTACAAATATACAGATATAAAGAAACACACATACTTGGCTGTACAGGCTTCTGTATGGTTTAGTAGGTAGAGTACAGTGATTAGGAGCTCTTTCCTTTGCCAGCAGGTACCAGACTGATGCAGAGACAGACATTTATGGAGATGATATGATGGAAGAGCACAGCATTGCTGCAAGAATACTTCACTGAAGCTTTTATTTTGAGAAATCTCCAAATACATCATATTTGAAGCATGAAAGGGCACTGTAACAAAGTCAAAGGTGTTATTTGTACGCATTGGCACTGCGGAAGTGACCCAGGCAAAGGCTCAGCACAATGACAAACGTGTACTTCAGACAAAGTGGGCCAAATTCAACCCTGGTGTCATTGAAATGAGGTTGGTGTATTTGAGCTGACTAAAGAGAATGATGGCCCTTTAAGTCCCACATGAGTGTATGTTTTACATTTCCCCCATAACTGTCATTTTCTCAAAATGCTGGAAAAGCAATATAGGACGCCACACTGAAAAAAAAGTGCATTTTAACTTAATAGTTGAAAGAAAATTGCTTCTGCTGGGACTCAAACACACCACAAGAATAATTATCATCCCCAAAACAAGTCTCTGTTGTTATTAATATGAACCAAATTCCACCAGTGATAAAGGGTGACCACAACGAAGTCCCCATATTTGAACAATTTATTCCTTCTGGTACTTTTAAATCCCTCCACTCTTTAATTTCAAGCTCCACTCTTTAATTTCAAGCTCCCTCTTCTGGACTATCCCAATGAAGCTGGAGAGTCACTGTGCACTCCTCATCCTTACTCAAGGAATCAGGTAATGCAGATGAAGAAGCCCTTGGCAAATGGCACTGATACAGATCCCTGATCACTGTGTCCCAATTCCATAGTTACCACAGCTGAAGTTATCTGAAAATACAACAGTATAAACTGAGATTTAAAGAGCTCCCAGAGGGCTGCAATTGGAAATGCACATTATGCAATCTCTTGGAGTAGATGATAGAGAAGATGTCCCTCAACAGAGGAACAAGGAACATATATCCCTGGACATATCCCTATATAGGGACACAATAATATAATCTATTTGGTGATTACAATTGTGCCTTCCAATCATGCAATTACTGCTCCTACGCACTATTTTTATGACTGTATCTTGTGCACCCAGAAGAAAGGCTTGAGTGCCACATGACAGCACCTCTTCCTGGCAACTGTATCAGCACAAAAATAGATAGGAACTATTAGTTATTAGGCTAAAAGCTTTACCCTTTGTGCCTAGTGGCCCATTCCATTAAAAAATCCCTTCCATAAAAATCAGAATACTCCAAGAAAATGCTAAAGATTCTAAATAATAACACAATGCTAAAGAACTACAAGATGCTTAATAAATGCAGTTAGAGGGGGGTTTGTTCACGTAAGATACTTCAGCACATCAGGAAACTCCTGGGGTAATCCTGATAATATATGTACTAATATAGTGCTACTGGAAAAGGTTGGGAGCGATGAGAGACTGAAGCCAAGGCTCTGCAGAGTTGTAGCTCCAAGTCACTCAGCGTGTGCTGCAACTAATCAAGCAGTGTTTGACATGAGTCTCCTCTGGCTGACAAGCTCATAACATACGGCTGCAGCCATCTCCCACATCTTGCTTAATTAATTTCCACCCTTGTTGTGTGCTCCCACACCTGGAGATATCAAACAGCTGTGTATAATAAAAACACTCTAACCCGTGTTAGTGGGTAGGATTCAATTTAGTTTATAATTGGATCAGTAAACGAAATCATTATAAAATAGCTGATAAAGGTTCTCTAGAATGAGTCAAAATGATTTTTTTAAAAGTGTGTAAATCCAGTGTTAAAGAGCTGATGAATAAAATTCACATCTGACACAAAACCACATGTCCACAAGCACTTGGTTTTCTATTTGCATATCTATTATAGCTTACAGACATGTGCAAACTCATACACCCACACATTTTCCTTATGTTTTCCCTAAGTTCATCTTTACTCCCCTTCATCTGTGATTCACAGCATTTCCGAGATAGAATCTTCTACAATAAAATGAGCTAGAGATAAAATTTCCCCAGACAATAAATACTTCTTTTGTAGGAGTTTTTAGTGAACTATCGCAATTAAGCAGCTTCATTTTTTACAGCTCCACTAATTCAAAGAAGGAGAACACAGAGATTGATTAGATCAGATGATACATGCATGTTTTCTTAAGTGGTCTGTGCTTGCAGGGCTCTGAAGGAAAGGGAGCTTTTTAAGCATGAAAAGCTTAAATCTATAGATGCACAAACACAGACCTAAGGGTGCACTTTCTTCATACCGATGGAAACTTCATTCCATCTTTCTTATTAATTTTCTTTCTCAGTCTTCACTAACCACTACATCAAAGACATCTTGAGGAGACCCAGCAGTATCCCTGGCAGCAACACCTGCTCCTTCCCACCTCCCAGCACTCGTTCCCCAGCAGTTCACTGTGTTTCTAAAACCTGCCCAGCAAACACTGCACTAACCTCTTCCTTCCGCATTCTGCTGCAAACATGACAAAAATCACGAGTGCCCAATGCTAAATTCTGCAATGTAATGTGCACGGGGCTGCTTTTATCTTTCCACAGCGATAGCAGATCTGGAAATCTCAGCTATGCTGGGCTTGCATTAGCATAGCTGGGATGGGAGAGGGGGAAAAGCAGTGCCGTATATGCCTTCCTGCATATCTGCAGTGCATTTTTTAAATGCCTGGTTGAAAGGGAACACGAAGAATTCACTGGGCAGGCTGGTGGATCAGTATTAAGGCAGACTTTCGTGGTCACTCTTAGTCCAAACCTTCCAACACCTTTGCTTGGCTCTGCTAACTCCGTGTCTGCTTTCATGCTGGTGTAATTTTTAAACAATTTCTCAGCAGAAAGAATTCTATTTTATGGCACTAAATAAACCAGGACGAACTCAGCCCCGAAACAAATTGCAAAAAAAGCCTTGCAGGAGTACATTATCACACGACTCATGTTGCTTCCTCCCAACTAAATAACCCTCCCAGTTTACTGATTTCTGTTTAATTTGGCCTCTGGCATGACAGAAAGGAATTTTTTGCCCATTTACACAACTCTATGAATCAAAGGTTGACAACAGTAAGCTGCTCTTCAGTCTGACTTGGAGGCATGCACCGAAAGCCAGCCAAGTGCTGTACTTGCTCTATCAGGTCTCTTGCATGAACCGGCTCCGATATGGCCTGTAGCACACACATCCCCCTGGAAAAAAAATGCTTCATGGTTCCTTCCCTCAAAGACTTCATGTATCAGCAGCTATAATTGCTCTGAATCTTGAATCCTGGCTGTGTTTTCTGCTGTGAACTCCAGCACCAGCACCTTGAAATACTCTGTCTATAAGCTAAGAACTGATTTAGGTTAGGTTTAAAATATAGTTTGAAAAAAAATAGATTTTGCTGTTTAAGGAACATATCTCCACTGGTTTAGATATCTTTTTTAATGTAGGGCAAGCAGGCTTTATCTGTGTTGATATGAAATTCCAAAATACAATAAAGAAATGAAGCAGAAATTTCTATACTAAAGCCCACTTAAAAATAAATCCAATTAAAGGGAATAAATAGGACAGGAGAACAACTAATTCCTTGTCTTTGCTTCTCTTCAAGGAATATTCATATAAATCCCTGGCTTGACATTCATGCTGTTTCATGTGACAGGGATCAGAAGTCTCCATAGCACAATGTTTTTAAACCATTTACCACAGCAGCACCTTTATAACAGATAACAGAAACCTCTCCACATGCACAAACCATTTTCTATAGGTTCACAAAGGGTTTAACCCTGCAAGCTTTTATCCATGTGAATAGTCAGCACTCTAAGTTGGAATAAAAGGAGTAATTTAATGAAAAGGGGGTGGTAGAATCAGGGATTTGGAGTGAGAACATTCTGGGATGAAGAACATCTCTCTTATCTGTGCTGGTGAAGTGGTTTGTAACCACGAGTATTATATATGTGCTTTGTGGAGCAGTAATAATGATAACAAGGAAAATTTTGAGCTCCGTGCCTGAATTAAGTAACCATCCTGGAGCCTTCAGGCTGCTTTATTTTAGAGAGGTTTTCACAACTCGTGGACACACATCATAGGCTTCTTTACCTGCTCCCGAGGTTAGAGGATGTGGGAAGAGGTCATAAGCCGTTAGACTCTACCTTGCATCTCACTTTTTAGGGAGAGGACATCAGGAGGGACCCACCCATGGCTGAATGGCTCGAGATAACATTCACATGCAATGCTCATGCCTAAGTATATATGGCAGGAAAGGGCAATGTCTGTGTGTGTTTAGAGGTGACAGCCGGGAGAGATTCACAAAGCAACGCTCCTTTGGGACACTTCAGTTTGAATCTAGACTGAGATGTTATCACACCAAATCAAATGCAATTAGAAAGGAAAACTTTAATAAGGGCACTGCAGAGAAATTTCACTCGGTGAGGGTCAAAAGAGAAGGGAGTCCGAAGGAGGCAAAAAGTGTTTCTTAAATGGAGGAGATAAAGGTGGCAGGAGATAAAAAGGTCAGACTAGGTGGTCTAAAGGTCCCTGTTAACCCTAAACTCAGTGACAGATACAGAAAAGCAAACATTTGATCTCAGAAAGATTTGCTTCTACAAAGAAAGTCTTGGGAAAAGCCCAGAGAAGGGGCAGCAATCAAAGCAACGCTTATACCCTGGTAGTAGGTAAATACCTGATGACCCACACAAATATCCACGGGTGCTGTGAGCCACCTCCCTATCCACTGGACACAGTACTCACATTCCTGAGATTCTCCTCACAAAATGCACCTCACACTTTCTGCAACAGCTCAACAGTAATATCAGAGGTTATTAAAAAGGTCTTAAGTGAACAAACATCTGAAAAATAAACTACTGATGTGCCACAGGATTTGTAACACTGCGTTGACTTTAAAAAATAGACTCATACATGCAAAGGTCACTAAAATATTTATATTAATGATGGAGCTGAACACTAAGCAGATATTGACTTCTGTTAAGGTGAACCTCAAGATTTATTGGCCTAAGAGGTAAACAGTGACTCAGATAAATCCAAGGTCAATATTTACTACCAAGGACAATAAATCTTGGTGGCCTATGAAACATGAAATAAATAAACATATATGTATATATACACTCATAGACACAAGTATATCTACAGGTATTTACTCAAATTCCTCGGAGGAATGATCATCAACCTCATTTTTTACACCATGTTTTCTTAATTATGCCAAAAAGAACCAATGAACAATTATAGGCCAGTGTTAAGAGGCATCTATTTGTGTATGTCGGCAGTGATGATATCTTAGGGTGACATTTCTGCTTCTCCAAGTGACTCTCTGTGCCCAGTGAGCCAGGTAAAGGTTTCTCAGACACAAAGGGATTTCAAACTACCTGCCCTATTTCCATCTTGGCTTGAGAACCCTTGCTTGTAACTCAAGAAGCAGAAATACATGCAGCAAAGCAGCCTGAATATTTTTCAAGCTCTGGACTTATCAGCCAGAAAGATTTCTGATGGAGCACTTCTGAATTCAATGTACCTTCATGTAAGGTCAAGTTTCTTCCCATGCAAGACACGCGTAGGAGGGGAACACCTGGATACTCTGCAAGTGTTTTAACAAGAAGCACTTTTACTGTATTTGTGGTCAGTTTTGTATGAGCTAAGGACAAAGATGTATCAATCAAATGGAGCAAAATAAATAAATAAAAGCATTGGATGACTTTCAGAGTTATAGGCTTTTTCCTTGAACTAGAAAAGCAAATAAATTTAACAGGGGTGCTGACAAAAGTAGACCTTCTTCCTCCAAACATTATACAAGATCTAAGACAAAAGGAAACAGATGACTTTGTATGTTTGTAGGAAGTGATTAGAGAAGATAGAACTTAATTTATTAAGATGGGAGATGGTGATTCTTTTGTTGACTTTTCAGGTCAAGTGTTAAAACCTTCTGCAAATAAGGCAGCAGATACGCTACAACTGAGCCTTAGTGGTTCAGGAGACCGGGCTTTTGATACTCGAGGTTTTCCTTGCTCTTTGAACAATTGTTTTGGAAAGCCAAGTGAGAGAAATTTGCAGTCCTTGCCTGTGGTTCCTGATGGCCTCTCCTCTGCCAACTGCACCAGTCTGGGCACTTGGAGTCTGCTTTGGACCAACCTACGCTTACTATCCCAACACAGGACACTGTCCAAAGCCAAGGGCAGCTTCCACATGACTTCTGATTTTTTTCCTTTGTACACAAGGAATGACAGAACAGGCTAAAAACAATAAAGAAAAAGAAAAGGAAATAAAGGAGAAAAGAATAAAATAAAAAATGCAAGAAAAGATAGAACACCGTGCTCTAAAAAAAATACTTAATTTATCTACCAGCCTGACAAGTCTCATGGAGGAATGTGGTGCTGTGCAGGCAGTGCTGGCCACTGGATTTGCAGGAAGGAAGAGCAATTAGAAGCACTGGGCAGGAAAAGGCCTGTTAGCACTCTTACCTTTAACTTAATCTTTAATCTCCTCCTATGCCTCCAACTTGTCACCACAGGCATTAATCACCTTGCAGGTCTTATAGCCAGCTCAGGCTCATTTATATTATTTGTTTTAATGGCCTCTCTCATGCCATCAGTGTTGGGCAGAGGGTGTATAGTTCTGCCCTTATTTCCTGCTGGCTGCTTTGGCCCATCAAAGCCATGTGGTTTATTTTTACACAGTTTCCTAAGGCTCCAGTGTAGCCACAGGTTTCAGTGATCATATCACAGTTGACCTCTACAAAGAGTACTACAAAATAATCCATGAAATATTATTGCTCCAAATATTTTAGAAGCCTCTGAGCTCTCATTAACATGAGCACTTTGTATTTCATTGAATTTTATTAATGTTCTTAGTAATTCAAGGAACAGCAGAATGGCTGCACTCTTAAGCAGGATTTATTTCTTAGCTTGCAAAGAAAGGAAAAGTGATTTTCAACTACACAAAAATTGGAACATGAAAGATAATAAACTGACAAGCAAAAGACAAAATGTCTTTGTACTCTGTCTTCTAAATCCAGATGAGATCTCAGGCTAAGTGTTCTCTCGACAGACAGAACCGCTATATAAAACTTATAGCCAGGATTTTCAAAATTAAAAGCCAAAAATCCACATTTATGGGTTTTCAGAAGAACTGATAATTTCAGAACAGTCCTGTTCAGGAAAAATATGGTGCCAAAATAGACTCAGTTAATAAGCACAACTTTGAAAAGCTCAGCAAAAGGACTGCTGTCTCCTTTGAGCAGAATCTGTGTCCAGAACAGGCAGATCTTGTTTCTTGCAAACTATTTACCCCTGTGAGGATGCTCTAAAAAGGACTATCAGTGAACAGTGATAACAATTACAATATTCAGAGGATTTACATTTAATAGCATTTTCTCTTTGAAATAGTGCCAGAAATTCCCTTAAAAATGGGGGTCTCTTAGTTACTGTGAAAATCCCACTATGAGTTCTTAATGTAATACCGTGTATATATTTTATATGGTGAACTCATTTATATGCTGGAACATTTTATATGGTTATTATTTCACAGCATGCAAAATTATGAGGAAATAACGAGGTAAGTTTTGGAAGAGATTTTAAGAGAAGTAGTGACTCAGTGACCTGCTGGGAGAAAAAGAAAAATGAAAAGCATAAATGTCTTTCACTTTCATTTGTTGTAATTAGAAATAGAAATTTGTAAATATATTGTCTATTTCATTCTGAGAGGGAGAAAGCTTAGTTGTTAATTTTCATGCAGTTGAAAACTAAATTTTTCAGACATCCCACAGTCTGAAATTCTCATCGTGAAAGGCTCAGGAAAGTATATTTTTCCTGATGTGAAATCAGGACTGCAGCATGGATGTCTGACCTTTTATTAATCAACTCAGAAAAGACTGAACTAAAAGGCACTTTGTTAATCATCTTTGATGTCTATGGGTTGATGTTATCCCAAGGTAACCCAGGCAGCTATAGATTCACCATTAGTCAGTAACACAAGGCTTGAAAACAAATTTTAGAGTCAAGAGTAATGAAAGTCAGGGAGGCAATTGAAAAATGAGACACTCTGCAATATCTGCTCTTTCTCTTTATTTGATAATTGATATTCTAGACAAGATAAATCAATCGATTCTTCAAGCAAGCAAGTTCATTGCTATGAGGTAAACTGCTGGTTAAAATGGAAAAGTTGATTAGGAAAAAGAACCATAACGTGTTTTAGGCAATAATTTAAGGTAGATTAACAACAGTTGATATTGGAAGTGGAAGAACAAGCCCAGAGGTAATTTTATTAAGACTATTTCAAGGCCCAATCCTAAGAAGTGGAGATGCTGTGTTCAGAGGGATTGCACAGAGGATGCTTTTGATGACTGAAGTAATAAAGTTGGATTGAAATTCAGTAATCTAACATGAAAGGCCATGCATGTTGAAGTTACAGCACCAATTTCTACTTTAATCTGAATTCATTAAACCACTGGATAATTGTAAGCCATCCTTTTAACCCTTGGCTGGGAAAAAGGCAAAACCACCCCAGGTCAGTATAAACTGGGTCACTGTTAAGCAAGTAAGGAAGAGTTAATGCCATTGTAAAAAGCACTTCTGTAAATTATCACTTCAATGCTGTACACCATTCTAATCAACCAAGAAACAAAGAAACAAGACGCATTTGATTCAAAAAAGATGCAGAAAAAGGTATTCTGGGGCAACACGGGCAATGGAGAGCCACGCTTTTAGAAAAGAAGAAAAGAGTATGAATCGTTTACAGCACAAAGATAAGTAAAGAACAGATACCATTTTAATTTATAAGTATATAGAGATGAGAGGCAAGGGTAGGAGTGAACAACAGAGTTGAAAAAGAGTTACTTTAACTAATGGATAATGAAGCCATGAAAAATCAACACATATAAACATTTAGTCTGGAACTGAGATGCTCTCTTGCCATGGGAACAGTGGTGCTGTGGAGCAGCTTTCCAACAACTGTAGCCCAATAAACTGGAGAAAACAAAAACATCTTCATTTAGGTTATATGAGGCATCATAGGACTTGGTTTTCTACACTATCAGATGGCTGAACTCAGTGATTCAAGAGAACCCTTTCAAGATTGCATTTCCAAGGACAAGCAAAAAGATGTTTCCTAACAGGGCTACAAAGAGTAAAACAAGGGCAGGATCACTGTCAGAGTAGACACACTGATTTCTGCAGCCTATTCTTGTAACTGAGACAAAATAGCTGGAAACCTCATCAGATTTGTTCCTCTCAACTTTTTAAAAGATGAGAGGCAGTGCCAAACACTCAAAACAATAACGTCTTGCCTTTGTAAACAACCTTTAGTATCACTGGATATAAACCAGAGACTTGGACATCTGCTGAGCATGCCTATTGGATTGGCATCAATGCTCTCCCCCTGGCTCGCACGGAAGGTGACGGGGTCAGGAATGAGACATCTTGTTCTTCAAAAACAATCTTCCCATTCTGCCACTGGTAGCTTTCAGAATCCACCTCCTATCTAGCCAAAGCCTGCTTGATTTTGCCTTCTTTAAGAGTTTTTCGAGCATCCTCCAGATGCCAATTAGAGCCGGAGAATCCATCGAACTGCATGTGCTGTGCAGAATTCCCGACTGTCGGGAGCTGTGTGCAGTTCAGGCTCTTGGCACAGCCATGGGTAATGTTGTATGTCCTGGTGCATACTGGGAGCAGATTGTCTGGGACTACTGTAAGAATTTCATTATTACAGATATAGCTTGGGACTGCCTTTCCCCCCAAACATCCTTCTTGAGCCTTTAATCTATCTGCTAATAAATGTTATTTTTACACTGCTCTAGCCCTCTCCATATTTTGCACGTCCCCACCAGAGATGCAGACAGCCTTTATCCAGGCAAACATGCTGGATGGACAGAGGATGACAGTCTTTGGGAAAGGTCAATACCAGTGGGACAGCAAGAAAAAAGGTGCAAGCTACAAATAATGCTATCATTCCCATAACTTCTGAATTTTCCCCCCATTCTTCCACTCTTGCAAGGAGACAATCCTGGTTGGCATAGCCCAGCATCATGCTGGATGAGATGCAGAACCAACCAGTGCCACATGCCACAAACTGTTTCTTCAGCTTCGAGTAATGGGATGATTAAACCAAAACAAGAGCTGTGGATGAACACAACAACTGGTAAAGGCACTGGGTGATTCAACTGAGTCCAGAGGGAAGGCAGATGTTTGGGTGCTGGAATAAGCAGCGTGAGGTCATTAACACCCAGCTGGTGGATCACAAGAAAGGCAAAGGAAATCTCTGAGGTCTCCTGTTTCTTCCTTTCACCAGTCTAAAGGCTGGACAGAAATATGGGCATGTGTAGGGGAGTGTGAGCTATTTTACCAAAACATTTCATCCATCCCTAAATATGGTCACAAGATTTTAGATACTTGGCGTACTCTTAAACAGTAAGATTCTGAATTATCTCCAACTGTGTAGGCTGTAAAAGAAAATGCATAAACCAGCAATCCTGCAAACTCCCTAGAAACGTGTTCCCTGCCAGCTTTTTCTCTGTAGCTGTTATATTAATCAGTGTCTTAAGGAATTAGAATGCCCTGTGATTATATCTCTTTCAAACCTAATAAGCAATGCTTTGCAATTAACTTCAACTCACTCTCCTTAATGTCATTATCTATCATCTAGAGCTTTGAAATACACGAGAGAAAAATGCCAAAATTATGGCTCCATGTATATGGGCTACATTTTCCTTTCAGTGAGCAGCAAACAGCAGTATTTCAGTGGCATCTTGGTTACTCTCTTAAGATTTCTAACCCAAATGGAAAAAATGTGAAAAGACCAGCTGTTCTCAAAAATATTGCCAGAAAAACATATTCAGGGGATTTTGCCTGAATCGGAACTCAAATCATTTTCCAGAATCTGGCCCTGAACCAAAACTCAAGAGATCAGCCCAGATTTCAGGCTTCAGTTTTATATCTTATCAGATTATCATATACAAGTTCATCTTTCAAAGCAACTTTTATGCACATGTGTGTAAGTGTGAGTGTATACACAGAGAGTGTGACACTGGGGCGTAGTCAATGGATTTTATTTCTATACTTGTAAATTTATATAGTCTCACAGAAACATCTCTTCTCGTCTGCCACATGAAAGTGTTATATATATATATGGAAGGAATGGTATAAGGTATTATCACCATAAATTTGGAATAGTCAAGTTACTTATAAACAGGCTTTGCAATATCAGATTTTAATTGATGAATGTTGATAAAAATGGAATTTATATTTCCTTTCAAGACTAATAGGCTAGAATTATTTTTTTCTGAAATTGAACAGATGCCAGAAATAAATCAGAAATTGCAAAGTGGAAGAGAGCTGGGAGGCAGCGGGCTGAGGGCCGGGAGGAGCAGAAAAGTGGAAAATTACCAGAATGTAAACTCAATGGATTTAAGAGAGAAAGACAGAGTAGTATCATTGTGGATTCCACAGAAACAGAGATAAGAAGAGAATCCAAGTTGACCAGAAATTATAATCAGTATTGTAAGCCAAGAACTAAAAGCGTTATCCGAGTTAAACCTTGAGTTTTCAACAAAAATAACTGCAATATCTTACCAACACGAAATCTCCAAGTGCGATAGATGGATTTTTTCAAGCAATATACAGAGCAAACATGGGTGAGTCTTCTCTTATCTCTCATTTGCATTTCAGAAAAGAAAACTGTTATAAAGTTGCTTTAATATGGGACTTCTAATTATGCTGATTTTTCATGCCTCTGTGACTGGAAAGCTGGGTCACTACGAAGAGGCTGAATCTGGGAGTAAAGGACTAAAAAATGTTAAGAAAACTAAGAGAAAAAGTGGAAAATTTCAAAAAATGACAATTAGAAAAATATACTGGGTTTAAAGTCATACTTGCAATCTATGCAATTTTGCACTGATGCAATATTATTTTCCTGCATATTTAATGAACAAAAATAAGGAGAGGAAAAACCAGATGAAAACATTAATTGAAACACATTAGAAATACACTCTACTTTATGTGAGACTTCAAGTAACTACAAAAGGCAGTCAAGTTTAAACCACTCCCAGAATCTGTAAAAACTAATTAGTGACTTTCCGACTGAGTTAGTTTCACAAAAGAGCTATCTAAGAGCACAATTTCATTCTCTCCTACCAATATTTTCTGTTGTTTTGCTCCCAGTTGACAGCTCCCTTACTTTGGCCGCCAGTTTAATATCTATTAATCCTCCTTCCTGCAGCAGCTCTCACTGATGTCCACTGAGCTCCTCCAGTTTATAAGAGCTTGTTTGCAGAGATCCACTTTCAGGATCAGATACTCACTTTGTAATTTTATTCATCAACCACAATAGCAAAGGATATCAAAAAAGTGTTCAACATAGATAATGGTTCCTTTACCCTTCTTAATAAAAAGCACAGAGCACAACAGGCAAAGAGCACCTTTTAAGAGTCAGCTATTATTAAAATAAGTACACATCACAAAGCTTTCCACTATTTGCTTTTCACTGCTATTCATCCTTTCTTCTGGTCTTCTCCATAGAGTTTCTATTAAGCTGCAGATCAGATTCTATGGCTGGATTCTCCTTTGTCCTGAGACAACACAGTGAGATGTCATTAATAAGTATTGATTTACACCCATAAGGATCTTCTACTTCTGCCTAAATCTTCTATCTGATCCATTAGCAGCAGTTAACTGAGGACTAAACCACGTGTGTTTGAGGGACTGGAGGAGTTCAACAGTGCTTAAAACCACTTAGGCCTTAGAGAAGGAAGAAGTGCAGTGGCATCTCCAAGTGGAGTCAGCAATTTATCTTGAATCCAATGAGCCAGTAAGGGAACCCACCCTGCTGCGTGTGACTGTGGTGATGCTGCGGTGCTTCCACCCCTGCAGCAACAAGTGGCACCCTGAGCCCTCCTTTAGCCCTGCTCCCCTGACGAGACACAGCCTGGTGTCTCAGCGCTGAACCTCACGTTTTCCCACCCAAAGGGGCTGCTATTCTCTGTCTTACTTCACATTCCACGCATTTTCACATGTGTAAAAGGAAAGCAGCTGTGCCGTATTTTTAGCTTAACTAGTTGAAAGGAAAAGCAAAGGAAGCTAAAATCAGAAGTATTATTTTGCACTATTGAGCATATTAATGACGCCTTTCCAACCTCATCAACATTCCCATCAAAACTAACATGTTAATTTATATTCTTCATATAGTACTAATTATGTGTACAGCAGCATGATGGGATGTACGAGGAGCTATCTCACTATAAGAGATGAAAACATAATGTTCTGATTCCAACCTTGTGATGATATACATAATTAATTACTCCAAAGAACACTGATTATAATAGGACTAAAATGTGGTCCTGAGAGATGCTTTAAGGATCATGTAATTACAAAAGATGCTAAATAATTTTATTTAGAGGTGATGCCAGTGATGCAAAGTTAATTTGAAAAGGCAGAGGAGTAAGGCAATTCTGACCCTATAACCCTTCAGTATTGCAAAGTAAAGATGTTTTCCACTTGCAAAGAGCTATGAAGAAACACTGATAAGAGCATTGCTTCTGTTTTCCCATCCTGTTCTCCTTCAACTATACCTGGAACTGAAATACTTATCTAATCAAATGCACAGATATATCAACTAAAGCATTAAGGAAATTATATACATTATAAGGAAATTATACAGAAATTCTTTCCTATGAGGGTTTTGAGGCACTGGAACAAGTTGCCCAGAGAACTTGTGGCTGCCCCACCCCTGGAAGTGCCCAAAACCAGGTGGGAAGGGGCATGAAGCAGCCTCGTCTAGTTGAAGGTGTTCCTGCCCATGGCAGGGAGATTGAAACAAAACAGTTATTTAAGGTCCCTTCCAACATTAACCATTCTGTGAGTCTATATTTCCAAATAGTAAGGACAAAAAAGGTTCAAAATGTTGATCTACCAGTTTTTCATACTAAAGAACAGGCTGAATTCCATGCAATGTCTTGTACAGTCCCATTGTCTAGAAGTTTCAGCAATATTTAGCTAAGAAAAAAAAAAGCTGTACTCCATAGATGTGTGTTACCTCCTTCAGCTCCGATGGAGGCCACCCAGTGGCAGGTACAGCAGCAGAAGTCTGTTCTCTGGGTACCTACAGGTCTTTATAAAGGGATTTGTGAACAGAATAGATTGGAAAGAGGGTTCCCGTGTCTTACTGCTTTGGCTTTGACTTTCTCTTTCAGACTACGAGGCAGCAATTTTGCAGCTGCTGTTAGAGAGAGCTCTCAAAGAGCATCAGGGGTGTCCAGCTTTTGAGCAGCTCACACACTGCAGTGCTGCTCTGACAATACATGGGAGCATTTGCATCCTCTGGAGCTGCTCTTTTCCCAGAGCACAAAGTGCCTTTTCTCTCTCACAATACAGCACCTCCACAGAATGATTTACATCCACATAGTATTCTGAGGAGTTTTAACATAAATACGTATTTTGACAACTTTAAGCCTAGCCAGATTGAAAATTCAGCTAAAGTGCTTTTAAGAAGTACTGACGGTACATAATATATCATGTGGGGTTAGCTGAGACAAAGGTCTAATTAATAGCACACTTAAGAAATTCTGTAAGATGGGTGCAGATTCAAAATATCTATCACACTCATCTTTAATCTCATATGTGTAAATAATATGAACAGCCACTGAGACACAAGCAGTAATTCCAGTGTTAAACAAGATCAGCATCAAGACCACTGAAGATTTTTTAGCCACAAAACTACACTGCTGAAAGGACCTTCAAAGTCAGTTGTAACACACTGTAGGAGCCAACAGGTAGAAGAGCTAAGACAAAATGCAATAAGAAAGGTCCATGAGAGATAACACGTTTCTTGTGGTAGTTCATGTCTTGCTTTATACAAATTCCTGTCCTGTTCAAACAGACTTCTGTTTATACACTTAAGTATAGGGCTTCATCTTTCCACACACAATAAAAATTTCAACTAATTTGTATACTTGTGGCAATCTCAATTTTAGCCTCCAGGGGTTCAGGTTGGAAAGCATTTTTTACTGCTTATATTTCCTTTGTTACTTCATACCTCTCCTTTTTAATAACCTTGATCACAGTGACCCCAGGTGGCAGATACAACCACGGCTGTTCTCAGAAGCTGAGCCAGACCTTCCCATTTCATCACGATGCTGAGAAGTCCCTGTACCCAAACTCAGAGTCCCCAGAACCCGTGTAGGACAGCTCAGTCACTGTTGTGGGACTGGGAAGGGCTCATTCCAAACAGATGAGTAAAAGCCCTTATGGAACAGAGCAATCAATAGGACTTCAGGTTTTCACCTCAGAATCTCCACTCCTCACTTATCCATGGAGGTTTCTCTAACAAGTCTTCAACTTTGCTTGAGTCCAGCAGCACAAACACCCGTGCCTGGGCTAATTCTGGCTGCTGGTGAGCCCAGTGAGGTACCTGGCAAGGATCCTTGTGCTGCCACAGACAGGCTGTTGCTTTGCCCCAGCTTGACCATTTAGGGAGTTCTGTACTACCAGCCTGCCCTGGAGACATGCACCAAATGGCTTATCAAAGTTTGACACAGACCTAGATACAAAAAAACCCAAAATATAAGTATTCTCCAACACCTTGATTTCAATAGAACTTAGTGCCTTAATGCCATTCTCCAAGCCTCAGCCACCCCACTTTGCTGCTCCAACTGCCTCAGCAGCTTCCTGGTTTTTCTCTTTATACTACCTGGAAAAATGTCAGCTCTGAGAAGTTTGCATTTTGTGACCCATGATGTAAGACAGCACAAATAAAAACATTACGAGTGCAAAATACAAAATTGACAGCGAGCAAACAACGCCTGGTAGCTTTTCCATCTTTAAAAACCTGTTATTTCACAGGTATGAGGGATCAGTGAGTCATCCCTGTTCTGGTGCAAGCCACACCACAGTCAGAACATGGGAAAGGTTTTGCTCAGAGCCAGCACTCCAGGAGAGTCTGCTTCAGGGTTGATGCAAACAAATCAATTTAAGTACAAAGGGAGCTTTTCAAGCTCCTCACCAGAAGAAAAGCTGCCCAATGCTATTTATTACAAGGTACTTTAATTTGAACCAATCAGCCATCATGTGCAATATTAATTTTAACTTCATATGTGTGAATTTTAACCTTCAGCCAAACCAGCTCTGAGGGAAGGAAGGACATGGCACGCCCATGCCTTTCCTATGAGGCTGCTCCCCAGTTGCTGAAGAGCTCCCTAGTGGCAATGAAAGTATCCTGCCGTTGCCAGAGGGTGTCACTACGGCACTGGAACAGAGCAACAAAACAAATAAAAGAAATAAACAAGAGATGTGGAGAAACTTAGTAGAAATGAGCTCTGTGTAACCTTCTCGTAAACTGTTCATTATCTCACCCCTGGGCTTTAAGAACACGACTCAGGAATCTGAGAACAATATCACTCTCTATTTTCTTTTCTTTCCTACATCTCTGGTGCTCTAATCTGATTCTGAACACTAAGTCTTGGAAGGAAGAAAGGAACTATCTATTAGGGCTGTTTACAGACTCTACATTGTTCCCATGCAACTTAACTTCGTTTTCCATGAAAACATCCTTTGAAAATGAAACTATTCTAAAACCACATCATTCACATTCACAATAACTGTATTCGTAGGGCAATTGTTTTCATAGGAAGTTGCTGGAAAAGAAATCTAAATTTTCTGACATTATTATATACCATCCAGATAATTAAAAAGAGCCTACACTGAGCATGTTAAGTGATCTTAAGTGCTGAATTTGGTTAAAAATCCTAAACCAGAAGAGGAAGGAAATCTAAGAGCCAAAGAGCACAGTACCTGAAAGCAATTTGAAATCTGTGAAAAAAACAAACCCTGCAACATAAGGAAGATCCTAAAGTGCACCAAATTAGTAGGTTTATTGTCTTTCTGGTCTAAATGCAATTTACTTATTATCAACAAATGGCAGGAAACAGATGATCATAAGCCTATATTCATATGCTATATGATGGCCAAGAAATTTGATAGATGTTGGAATTCATGAAGAACTCAATTAGGACGTGTATGTAAAGGATCAGGCATCAAAAAGATGTGTGTTGGTAGCTGCTGCTCTGAAGATGACTATCAGTATCAGATTGTGGGGTGACTGTGACAAGGAAAGCATTAAGTTCCACGTGCCACCGCACACCACAGAACTGAGCAGCTTTATTTCAACTCTATTTCAGCACCTCAACTGCGGCTGCTGAGGACAGTTTTGATTGGGAAGGGCTGTTCCTGCAAAGTGTTGCAGAGCTCTTGTCAACCTGTCAAGGAATCAAACCTTGCACTCTAATAATAGAACAATAATTTAATATTCTTGGAAATAAGTTCTAGTCAAAGCACAGAATTTAATAAATAAGGGAAGAAATGGGATATGTGACACACCATTAAAGAACAGTAGGTAAGCTTGGACAAAACACAACCTTTCACTATTTTAAAGCAAGCTTCTAAAAGCAAAGGAAAATCTGCATTGATGTTGCAACCACATTGCAGAAAGCAGCTGTATGAGGAACATGGGTCAACTGCAGTGATGAAACTGTCAGGACTGGAAATCAGGGCACTGCTACAATATTTTAATATAGCAAATCCAGTCTATCGTGGTGAAGGTTCAGTTGGCTGTTCTGGGAATTATTAGGATGTCAAAAGGCCAAAGTCTATTTCTGGATACCGAAAAGTAATTCCCATTCACCTCATAAGATAATGATGTGCCTCTACTGGGAAAAAGAAGAGCAAGCAATTCAAAGGTAGCAGCAAAGTCTCCTTACAAATCCTTTCAACAAAGAATAAAATAAGACAAAATTAAATTCAGAATATATGTAAATCTGTTGGTTTGTTTCTCTTGTTTCTCCCTGACTTTTCATGACCAATATATCTCTCAGAATATCAGACAGATGAAAAATACAAAGATGTGGAAAGCAGAGCTGGAATTTGGCTTAATGACAGCAGACTCGGTCTTTCATTGCAAACACAGAGAGGGATGTCAGGAGGTGTAGCCTTTATGTGGACCTTGTATTAACTGTAAATATAAAACAGACTATCACGACAGTAAAGTGATTTCCTGTTAATGAGAATTAAAGCTCTAGACTGAGCAGTTCACTCTGCTTACCTCAATTATCACATCTGGAAAATTATTCAATTTATGTCTCAGCCTTTACTCTAGGACATTAATTCACATGAGCAAAGACTTTCCAAATCCTCTGGGGTCATGGTATGAATCTATTTTTTTCACACGGTAATATCCACAAAGATATTCACAGGAGAATAAACTAAACTTGATTCTGCAAACAGTGATGATAATTGCCAATCTTTAAGTTACTCAGATGGTGCAGGATAAGGAGTGCAGGGCACAAGAAAGTAGGTTAGATGTGATCAGTAAAAGAGTTTTCATAAGAAGCCATCACTATGCACTGCTTGGGAATACTGAAGTAAATCACTCAGGAACTAGTTTGAGCCAGAGTGGCTCTTTTGGCAAGAAAACAGAGTGTTCAGTGCTCAGGCACCAGTGTCACTCTCTGATCAGCAGAGCAGAGGGCTCAGGTACCACTCGCTGGGTGCTTCACCTTCCCCATCAGCAGCAAGACCAGCCATGCTGTGCACAGCTTTTCTGATGCCATCTAACACAGGCTACAACATCTCAGAGGCTCCTAAATAATACCCCATCCTTTGTGACTGAACTAAAATAATAGTCTAGCAAGAGTCCCACTATGTGCCTATTTCAGGCTTCCAAAAATCAGTCAGGCTCCAAGTTGCAAGAGCTTGGCTTTCAGGCGTACCAAAGCCATACAAGTGTTTTGTTCACAAGAGATGGCTGCTGACTCTTCATTAAGTGAAATAAATTTTCATGTCATCACATTTTGCCATCTTTGAAAAAAAGCCCACAATATTCTGGAGCACTTCAGAAAGTACTGCAAGAACCAGCAAGAGCAGAGAGCCAAGTTTGATCTGAAGGTTTAAAGCAATGGAAAAATCTGCCACATCCCAAGCTAATTTAAATTATGGATCAGTTCCCTGATTACTCTAAAAAGAAAAACTAAACTTTTCCAGCCTGAATGTGCCCAACTTCAGCCACCAACTTTTGGATCTCACATGCCTCTGTTAAAGAGACCGTTGCTATCACTTACCTTTTCCTCTTAGATAAGATAAATGAATCTTCATTTTGCTCTGTTAAACTAAATACAGTCTCTACGTACAAAACTGGGAAGATGCTCAGTGCCTTAAAATAGCATCTGAAGCTGTTTTTTGGATATGCATTATTATATTTTTCTTTTTAATGCACCACACAGAGAAGCACATTCTACTTTTCTGATGCAAATTTCAGCTGTCAACAAGCACGTCTTTGAATGACTTATAAATCAGAAGTTGAATAAATATAAAAAATAAAATCCCTAGAAAGAAAGTGGTAGTTTGAGGTTGGGGTTTTCTTTAAAATTTCCCAATGTAAAAGGCAAATCGAAAACCCAATTTCTTTTTCTGCCTTTTTTAAAAAAACAAAAACAGAGAGAAAAGGAATCTGGTGGTGCCAAAGGGTTAAAGTATCCCATTTCGGGCAGTCTGAATATCTGAATTTAGCAGCTGACAGTGCATGGTGTGTCAGTCTCTTACAGCTGTTCCAGTTGATTCAAAGACCATCTTTGTTTCTGGAAATCTTAGCAACTGTTACTTTTTTCCGAAGACAATGATAGACCAGCTGTTACCTCACAAGATGCGATGTACTTCAGGTCAAAGTCTTTAGTAAGAAACTTGTAAAACAAGTACTAAATCATTGTTTGGGTTTGTCAGGCTTTTTTTTCTTCATTAAAAGAGAGTTAGCAGCCTTACAGTCAAATAACTTGCACTTGGTATTTCCATTAAGTGCACTGGAATGACAGAGAAATTTCATCTGGTTGTTGAGCTGAATCCACTCTTTCTATACAGAAAGAAAACACCACTAAATCTCATAGTATTATAGAATATTTTTTGTTTGCAGGTCAGTTTCTTTCTGTCTTTCCAAACAGTGTTGCTAAGGAGATGTCAGCTCATAATGGAAATGCACAGGTCTCACCATTCAAAACATAAGACGGGGATTTACAAGAGAATCTTAGAGGAGTTAAACATTCACTTCCCACTATATATCAATCAACATGAATATCTAGTTCCTTTAAACTCTTTGAACATCCTCTTCTAAATGCATAACTAAGCAACTTAATCATACAGTTGATCCTCCAGTACCGGTACCGGTAATACCCCCACTCAGAGACACGTAGGCTTTCAAAGCCATGCAAGGTTGCAGAATCAGTCACCTAATGAAGAGTTATTAGAGTAGGAGGAACTGCTGACAGGTTACCTACAACCCTTCTGGGTGCAAAAATAAAGGAAGCAGCATTTTAAAGAGCTTTAGTTGAAATAACCCCTTGTTTGTCCATGCACAAAGACAAATTACTGCTTCCAGCTGCTCTGATGCAGGAGACAAAGACTTGCTGAGAAGAGGGGATGTTCTTTTATTCAACCTTTGTGTTTAATTCTGCAAAGCCTTAGCATTGAGTAATGTATTTTCAGAACCACTGCCAGCTAATTGTTGTGTAAAGAAGCACACAAAAGCACGGTCATATATATTGCAGTGGTAGAAAAATTTTACAAGGCCTGTTAAATGCAGCAGTAGTCATAATTTTTCTATTTTATATATAGAGAGATAAGTTTAGACTCAAGTTTTTTCATGAGCATGCATGAGTACTATTTGCCTCAAGCTATTTTTTCTAGATCTAAAAATGATTTATGTAAATAACTTCTCTTCTTTAACTCTGTTTTTCAGAATGGGTGACATACTGCCCATATGTAAACCAGTGCTTTATGCAGAATTAAAAATAACCACCATTAGGCATGGCGCTGCCAGTATTTGTGATGAAGAATATAAACCATCTAACAAAACACTGAGGGTGAATCACAACCTCTAAAGAGCTATGAACTGACAGTATTTGTTTCTCAAGATAAAAATATACATAAATACCAAAAGTGTGTGCTCTTAGTTTTGTTTAAGAGACTAACCTACCTACCAGGCCAACTACTGACATCACAAAAAGTACATCCCTAGTACAGAGTCTGATGCTGTCAGGCTGTTGTAAGGGGATTGATACCAAAGCAGATACAATCTCCTGGTGACTGCTGAGAGCAGAACTTTGCATAACTAATTTAAAGACTGTTGCCTGCAGGCACCGTAATTAAAGACAATAATTCTTGGATAAAAGAGATGGATGTACTGGAAAATAAAGTCAGTGCTAAATTCATAGCTAATCCTTCAACGGAGAATTGGATCATTTATTTTCCAAGTGGCTGGGCAATTCTACCTGGTTTCATTTCCATCTCTGCTGCCAGATGATTCTTGTCTCCAAAATCCATAACTTTTTCTAGTTTAAGCAGTATTCCTCATTGGCAAGCTCCAATTCGGCAGGACTGAATGTGCTTCCATTTAAACACATGAATAGTTCCTTTGACATCCATAGCAAGTCAATGGAACAACTCAGTCAAACACGAACTTTTAAATACCATGAGGAATCAAGGCCATAAACAAGGCATAAAAGGCACAAAGAAAAGCTGGATTATCAGGGAGTTTACCTGGAAAATACTTTGGTGTTACCCAAAGAAGAAAAGTTTTGTTTAACGTGCCCTGGTTGATTTGAGTTCTTCTTTTGGGTTGCTTTCGAGTAGAATTCACAGGACAGACTAATAATCCAATAGGACCAAGGATCAGAAAAAAATCTCCCACACAGTGAGGTTTTGCACCACTTTTTTCTGCACCAAACCAGCTGCCTGTGCATATAACTTGTATATTCACACCTCCTCTGGCCCCAAGCTACCACTGCCTGCTGACCATCCCCTGGAGTGCCAGCCCAGGTGGGGCATTCACACCTTTACAAAACTTTACAGGATGCATCTGCACAGCATGCACTGGGATGATGTTGCATATCCTCTCTTTTGCTACTCCCAAAAAGGAGGGGAAGAAACCTGTCCAATTCTGTTCACAAAAAATCCTAATATAACCCAAGGAAGCCATATTATGGACTCAACAAGCCCTTTGTCCCCCACTCTGTCATGCCTCGCTGTGCAATTTCTCTCATCTTTTACACTTTCTTTTCATCTCTCATCTTCTCATCCTCCCTTAACATCCATGTGTGTTTGGCACAATATGGACTCCTGGAGATACAGAAATGCTAATGCAGTGTCATGGGAAGGGAACTTTTCTTGCACTCTTCTGCATCCTGTAGGCATATATGAAGCATGGGCTGAAGCTAAATCTGTGTTTGTTTTTTAACAAAAGAGTTAAGTTACAAATGCAAGGAAAACACAGGATGTGTAATGAATATGTCATAGCTGTGGCATCCTGTTTCTAAAATATCTTGCTCCTGAATGGTGCTGTCTTAGGTTTCTTCCACATATATGAGGCCTTCCAGCTGGCCTGCAGCCAGTGCTTTAATAAAACATGGTATTATGCAGAAGTGAATAAAGCTTATAGCAATAATAATGTCCTTGAAATTTGCTAACCATCAGAAGTTTCAAGAATATTTTAATATGAGATCAACAGGACAACCTCTAAAACTCATCTAAAACTCATCTGTTAGCTACAGAAAACCATTTTTCTCATGACAGACTATGCCTGTATTGGAAAAAAACTCCAAGTCATTATTGACCCAGATAGAGTGTGTTTTCTGAATTTGAAGACAATACTTTGCTGCAAAGGAACTGCAAGCACTTTGAAAAGCATTAGGATGCAAAATTATTACAACTGAAGAAATAGTCTGAGAAAAGAGATATACTTTCAATAAAAACAAACAGCTAAGTATATTAGGGCAGAGGTGACCAACAGTATAAGTACATGATGAAGATTCACTGCCAAGGGAGCATTTCTGCACAAAAGGATCCAGTGATTCCAGTGATCAGATGCTAAGTAGGAGTCAAAAATATCTCATTGCTGGGGAAAATTTAAAGAAGCAAGAAAGATGTGGAGCAATTAGGGAGAGCTGACAACAACAAAAATGATCAGTGGTCTGAGGAACCTGGTCTGCAAAGGAAGATGGGGAGAATTGGATTCATCCAGCTGAGAAAATAGAAGATGAGCAAAATAACAATAATCCTTCAAATAAATGAATAAATAAAAAGAGAAAAACAAAACTGCATAGCAAAAGAGTTTCCCACTACCGAAGATCCAAGAATGACGAAAGTAGAGAGAGCTAAAACACTTCTATCCAAACACAGGACAAACTAAATTATGCTCAAAGAGAATTGCCTAATCTGTTCTTAACAATTCTAGATCCTGCAATCTATTTAAGTACCCTTACCCCTGGAAATTGTTACCACATGTATAGTTTACATCCAACTTTTATGATTTAAGCTTCATTCTGAGGTTTTGTCTTCAGGGGACAGAGACATATGACAAGCCATTTCCCCTCTGTGGCAGCCCTTAACACATTTTAAGATCATTATTGTGTTTCAGTGCTGGAGAAGTCTTAATTTGGGCATGAAAGTCTTCCAAACAGTGCTATGTTTATGCCCAGGACCCCACTTTGCCACTGATCATGGCTTATAAAACTGCCTGAATTGCAGCACATGGGTTACTTAAAACACGCTTGTAAGAAGGTAACAGAACATTTTTCTGAAATGCAAGCGGGAAGATGATGGGATCTGCAACTTGTCTCCAATTTTATCTACAGTATCACAGTAGCATATGCCTTCCACAATGTTTGGGAGCATGCTGGGAAAAGCATAAGGATTTTTACTTGAAGAAAAGTCTTGGCTGGTCTGCACACCCAGCACAAGAGCCAATGTTCACCTTTATATCCTGGCCCTGGAAAGCACAGATAATAAAACATGTGCTTTGTTCTCCTACATTTGCCATGCAGGATTTTTTCATTATAAATACAAAATTATGTTTTATAGGTGATATTCTTTGCAACAGTTTACATCACTTGAGGGCAGAGGCCTTCTTGTTTCTTTGCTCTTCATTGCCCTTGTGATCCAAGAGAAGTCCCAGTAAAAACAAGAAAATAAATTAGTAAAATCCTTCATTATGCCCTCTATGCCTAATAAAAACACCTCAAAGGTGAAATTACAGACTTTGCAGAAGTGCTTATTTCAAAAACTGCATCTCTGTAATGTCCTTCCACAATGCTGGTAAGTTACACAAAATAACATTGCAGTGTTGTCTTCAGGGGCCTGTGCTAGAGATTCTCATGGCTGGATAAGGGCAAGAAGTTCCTTGCAGGTCTTATCCCTCCTGGTTCAGCTGTGGTCTTGTGATTCAGATCCATTCTGCAGACCACTGAGAGTTTGGATAAACTTTCCCCCTTCTTTAGGGCTGTGACATCTGAGAGTTTTGCGTGCGGGAAAGATCAGCCGGGGGCGGTACCACTGCCCTCTCTGCTGCTCAGGCTCTGCTCAGGCAGGGAAAGATTTCTGCCTATGCAAAGGTAGAATTACACCCATAACTTGGCAGCATTTTACTTCCTCTCCCACTCTTGGACATCCAGCAGATTAACATGCCCTAAGGCCTCCTAGTTGTGAAATGGTGTATAAAGTCCAAATTGGTGACAAGGGGCCAGTCTGATTGGCCTAATCTCTTCTAACCCAGCAGTGTAGCTACTGAGATTTTTTATCATTCAGCATGTAGTGCTGGGATACAAGTACACCCACTTGGATCACAAGGGCAATGAAGAGCAGAGAAACAAGTAGGCCTCTGCCCTCAACTGATGTTAAACTGTTGGAAAGAATATCACCTATAAAAAATAATTTTGTATTTATAACGCAAAAATGCCTCACAGCCATTTCACTTTTCTCCAGTATAAGAGAAGAGAGGGTGAACAACTCTTACCTGGCTGTAGGTCCACCTTCAGAAATGTTTCCTCTCAAGGCTGGCTCATCCTTGAACAGACTGCAGAGCAATTCCTAATTCTTCTGGGTGCACAGCTTGGTCTTCTGCATCACAAGTTGTTCTGGTCTGCAACAAGCTCCTTCAAAAGTTGTTTTGCATATATATGTAAGGCTTTGGTAAGCACCAAGCCAGGACCAGGGTTGCTGATGATCATAACTAGCAGATCTTTAGAACATTCTGTGCCTGGGAAAACTGTCCTCTTGGTGACCATCTCCACAGCTTCTGCAGAAACTGTGCATTCCCAGAACTTCTTGCTGAGGTCACATCTGAGCTTAGCTAACATGCCCACCTAACAAAACCCTTTGAGAGACATCTCTTCCAAGAGTTTTTGAGTGAAGTCACAAAGGAAGAAGAGTATAGAAGAAACACAGAACGAAGGGCAAACCCCCCATGTGAACATGTGAATAAACCCTATGTCATATGGGGTGGGGAAGAAAAAGAGAGAGAGGTTGGAGCACGTGTGCCCTATCAGCATTATCACATTCAAGCTTCACCACCCAGGCACTAAGTACATCCTAACTGCAAAGACATCAATGCCTGAAACAAAGTGAAAGGACTCTGTCACACCTCCCAACCAGGGAAGAAAACCCCATCAGTGCATATATGACATAAAGTTCCTCTGAAAGACTGCAGCTGAGTTTGGGCTGATTACAAGACAAGGATGAGCCCAAAGGTAGGCACACTGGTACAAATCCATGTACTCTCTGCAACTCATTAAACTGTTTTGCTCATAATTAAGCCCATCACTCTCTTAACATCCCTTTTTCCCCCATAGCTTATAAATACTTTCACTGCCTGTATTTCACAGAAATTTTTAATATAGTGCAGTATTTTTGTTAATAAACAATCAAAATCAAACCATTAAATATACCTATACCTACTAAAACACAATAAGAAGTTAATTTTGTGAAGCCCTGATATCGCTTTAATTTTACAGCTAATTCCTCATCAATTAAACAAAATTTTGGATAATGAGAGTGTGATATATCCATGTAAATATGAAGTCTTGCTGTCAGTGAGCATGTAACAGAGCAGCTCTAGGAAAAGGAGGAACCACATAAAATACACATCAGGTGCACATGTGCATTCCTGCTTATGCAAATGAGAACAGCAGCTCCTTTCCAGTTAAAAGCACATTCCCACTTTAGATAATGGGCATTTTGCCACTGCCTTTAAGAGAACCAGAACCTTACTCCAGAGTTTAATCAAGACCTGATTGAAGTAATGGAAAAGTCCCACGAGAAAACAGTGGGCTGCCACGTCACTCTGCAGAGCTGCACTGTTCTTTATAACATGAGCAACTTTTGAACAGTTTGGCAAAAGTTGCCGGTAACTAGTTCTGCTGCTCTTAGTGCTGTTGAGGTTACAGTTTCCCTTTTATTGCACTTTTCAGTATCATTTTACACCAGAGACTCTGTGTGTGTGTGTGTGTGTGTGTGTGTGTGCAGGACACAGATGGCAACCCTGTTTGAAGCATGGCACAGGAAAAGATGTGATCTAAAATAAGCCTTGGAGAAAAATATTTCAGGCACCAGTGCAAAAAGATACTTGTTTACCTTAAGTTCAGCATGACTTCTCATGCAATCAATCATTCATATGGAATATCTGACACAGAGATAATATGCTACACTCTGCCTTTTTAAATAAGGGTTTATGTCAGACATAAGGAGCTTCACAACTGCCAAGCAGCAAGTGCAACACAAGTCACACGGATGGCACAGCCATAGAGCAGACTAACTTAAGTATATTTTCAGAGAAGGAAAAATGTAAGAGTCATCCATTGTAAATGCAGAATTAAGCCCTGCTAGTCCATCCTTCTCACACGTGAACACCTCCTACACTTTGAACAAAGATGAAATTAGATGAAACAATGATGCTGTCCTCAGTGTAGAAAGCACTAGAGAAAATAAACATGAACCAATAAACACCACTACTGCAGCACAGAAAATAAAATAGCCCTGCCTAGCTTTCTACCAATCCCAGAACCCAAATGAAGTCATATACTACTTGCTTTGCTGAACTTCATATCTGCATGAAGACAATGCAGGCTGGAAGTGATGGCACTGGTATGCTCCAGCTTGCTGACTTCTCCATGCTTGACAAATGCAACCAGGCAAGGGCAATACCATGATGTCAAGTGAGCTCAGTAAAATGCAGAAAGAGGACAATTTGTTCATTCATTGCAATCCTGTCTGCAGAGCAGAATGTATGTTTCCTCCTGTGAGCTCCATTTTTATTTCTCCTACTGTCAGCAATACCCTGCTGTGCTTGTCATGAGGCACCTCGACATATCCCTGAGCCCAGAGAAGGTACAGAGCTGAATATGCTCCAGTGCACAACCCTGAAGTTTCTGAACCTTTTGACATCAGAATACACCTGGTCAAATTATAGTTGGGGGACTGCAGAAGCAAAGAGTCTACAATGCAACATGGGAGTCTGTACACATCTCTTCACTCCTATCACACGTCCACGTCAGGACAATCTGGCTGACAGAGGCAAAGGGGACACAGGGAATGGATAGGAGAGACCATGATCTTGAGGTACAATCAGGACAGTGGAAGAAAAAGAACCTTTCCTTCAGTTTTTGTCTCTCACTCTGCTTTGATATCATATTACGGAAATGTCCCTTTACCAGACCTAAAACCTATGCTTTCAGTGCCTGTCATGTCAGCATGCTGACAGCATAATCAGGATTTATAGCAGTTCTATACAAGAATTCACTGCTGTGGGTGAAAAAGCTAGAAGAAATGTGCAAAGTTAATCCTCTTCTAATTACTCTAGAAATCTGCATGTTAACGTGGTATCATTAAGATTGCAAAGTAATTAAACTGTGTAAACATCTGCAAGAAGGAGCAAAATTTGCACAGTTGGAATGTGCTTTGACTGCAAGTATTTGAGTAGTCCCACAGAAGGACTGTGCTGCTGATGTTCTGCCAGAGCTAAAACCATCAGTATAGACAAAGCTTTTGTCCTTTCTACCAAAGCAGCACAGAAAAGTGGGGTTGGCAAGGACCTCCCGACATCACAATCTGCTGCAAGGCAGGACTGACACTGCTTATGTCATTCCTGGCAGACCATAGTCTAATCTGTTCTTAATGGCCTCAAATGACTACACAAGCTACCCAGGCACTCAGAGACCTCTTCTTGGATCTCACTTGACTCTCTCCTACTGCCATTTTAAATCCGTTATTCTTTCCCCTCTGATCCACACAGCAGTTTATTCCTCATATATTATTATTCACACACAATTGTAAGCTATTATTGTATCCCTCTGCCCCAACTTTTATTCTGCAGGGCAATCAGTCTCATTCTTTCTTCAGAAGTGGTGTTATCTAGATCTGTGATCATTCCCACCACTCTTCCACAAACTTCCTCCAACTGTTTATTCTTCAAGTTCAGTGCCCAAACTGGACACTGTGTGTCAGCTGAAATGTTTCCAACACCAGGACTTGTCTTGCATGTTCTGTTTATTTACCCCAGTAAAACACTAGTATTTTCAAAACAGCTTGACATTAATGACTGTTACTCACATGATGAGTCACAATAGTTTTTCACGGAACTACCAAAACTGCAACACTCCTGGTTATAAAGGTGTTCTCCCTGCCTAAGGGTACTTCTCTGCACTTGACTCAGTGACAATCCAGTCTGCTTTTACTAGAACATTTCTTCACCCTGTCAGCATAATTCTGAATTCCTTTCTTGTCTCCAAATGTTTTAGCAGCCCGTCCCATCCTTATCTCATCCACTTATTGTCTGTTACACCACAGTCACTAATGACAGTAAGGATGAAAAGCAGACCAATCCCTCCCACACTTTAATATATCTTTCCATTAGAATGATGGACCAGTGATAACTGCTTCTTGGTATGGCAATCCAATCAGTTTTTCAGACTCCATGGTGATTTCACTAAAAAAATGCTTCCCTTGAGTTTTTATTAAACCATCATACACATTCATGTCAAAACCATTACTAGAGGTCAAGCTGCTTGGCCTCCATTGTGACTTCCCCAGCTACACAACTTGCTACTCAGTTCTAGAGAGACATTTTCAAGTTTTTAATAGTCACATTGGCTGCTACTGAACTTCTTGATCTCCTTCAGGTGCTTATACACGATTTGTTTGTTCCAGTTTTTCAAAGAACAGCCTGTAATTCTCTTTACCTCTTTACAGACATTATGCTTTTTCTTTCCCACTCTTTCAGCACTTTACCTGTCTTTCCTGAGTTCTCAGAAGTAATGACAAATGCTTCTGAGACTGCTTTAGCCAATTCTTTAAGTAATATAGAATAAAGTTCATCAAGCACAGATGATTTGAAAATTTAAATGTCTGAATACATTCTAACACCTGTTCTTGTACTTTTTTAGCTTGTGATTTTACCCTCTCTCATAATACCATGTGTTTGAGGTGCACCTCGTACAACTCAAATACGTCAGTGAGAGTAGTTTCAAACTCTGAGTTAAAAATTAATTTCTTGCCCTCAGACCAAGACATTCCTTTAAATCATAAAGCACCTCATACCTTCGTTCATTGTCATCAAGGTGAGCAAAGAGCACGTTCTTGGAGATGGCCTTTGCCAGAGCAGTCATAGTTTTATAGTCCTTTGGAATAACCTGTGGAAAAAAGAATGAAAGGTAATTACATGCCTGGCTGTATTTTTTCATAGAATGCAAAATCTACAGAAAATTCGATTATTCAAGAAAATGGATGCAATTTGATTTCAAACACTGATATAGGATTAGACCATAATATAAAGCTACTATGAAAGTAATGAATTACAGTTCTGATAATGTGAGGATAAGAATTTTTGTCCTCAAAATGACACCCAGAAAAGAAATATAAGATCAGAGATGAGTGGGGTAGGTACTGGCAGCTGTGTAGTCCCCTTTCAAATCTCTTGGACTGAGAAAAACATATTTCATATTCTTCTTCCCCCAAAACAATATCAGAAGTGACCTATTTCTAAAACTAGAGAATTAGCAACATTTCTTTAGGTAAAAAGTAAAACTGATGTAAAACCAGTTTTCACAAAGAATTACCTACATTTATTTCATGGAGAAATACTGCACCATGAAGTTGAACTCTGGCTTCAAACATCATTTATATTGACTGCTGTAGTCATTAGACTACTCAAATTAAGTCTAGAGAAGTATGTATGTACAAACTGTGTATTTGTATCAGACTGATATGTAATATAATTTATCTAAAAGTTTAAATTCCTCAGTGTTAAATGAGCATTTAGGCAGTATCTTATCCTTGGGTTTTACCCTATCAAATGAATACTGGATTGAATTGCAGTGCTAAACCCTTGCTCTATTAAGAAAGAATAGTCAAGCTGTTCAGCTTACTGCTGATGAGCCAAATGGGTAGATACTCAAATCACTAAGACATTCAACTCAAACCTTTCTGGCTGATTCTGAAATACCACAGACTAGCCTTTCTCAGTGTAAATTTGCAGCAAGGAAAGACACAAAGCTTTGTGGGTCTGTTGGGGCAGGGACACATAAACCAGAGGAGAGATTCTTTAGACGTAACCAGGCATCTGACCAAAATCAAATGCTGGGAAGAATCACTCAACCATTTCTTACATCACTCTTCCAAGTAATCACTGAATCTTCTCTTCAAGCCGATAACTCTCTTTAGAGCAAGATTTCTGTTCTGTTAGTTGTTAATTTGTGTTATGCCAGACACGTTGACAAATATTGCTTTCTCTAGTTCAGGAATGAAGCAATGAAATAACCCTCCACAGGGACCTGCCTCTGTGCTCCCCAGAATGGAGCTGTGCCATGTGCTTGCTCAAATCACAGAGCTAAATCTCTTTTGATTTTCTCCCCAGTGACATAACTCACTGCACTGCCTTTAGCACTACTTGTTCTACAGCTCACCCCTTCAAGGGATCCTTCAAATTGGCTTATGACCCAGATGTGTTTCTATCCAACACCTGAATTCAAGCCAGAGGTTCTTCCTGACTACTATCTAAAATTCCATCTGTTTTCAATAGTCTAACACAACCTTTGCCTTGTTTATACCCTTTTAAATTTGTTTCATAATTTGTCCTTTCAGTGTCTACCTTTATTTGTGTATGCTAGCAAGGTGTCATCATGGGATTCATTTGCTTATGGCAGAAGACAAAGCACTGACACAAACCCTTCCAATGCTAGCTCTGTATTCCTTGAAGCATCTGCAGCCTTACAAGAAACCACCCCCCTAAATTTTTATTATTTCAGCTCAGTCAATTCCTAGGAAATTAAAATCATAACAGCCCTAATCACAGAACTCACAAAATATGATTTCTGTTGTTGTTTATGGTTCTTGCCTACCCTTGCTACTACCTGGACTTAATGGCATCACTGTCAAAAAATGAAGAAAACAAAGTTAACTTCAGGTTCCATTATAAACATAAAAGAATTACTCAGGGAGTAGGAAGGAATATTCCCTTTGATTTTCAGAAGAGCCAGATGGAACCCATAATAAGCACAAACAAATGTGATCTCTTCATGGAAGTTTGTTAGGGGGTATTGCAAATGGCACAGAAAGAAAAGTGTTTGAAAGTGGTTTTTGAAGTATCATGCAAATTTTTTAACAGTGCAGGGCATTAATAGCTTCACCACAGTGCTATTAAAATTTATTGCATACATGCAAGAATTATTCAACTGCCACAAGAATACTCCTCCATACCTGTTTTTAGGATAAACGGCTCTCCTAATTCTCTGTTTCTTGGGACAGAAATGCCCAGAGCAGCCAGTGAACTTGTATCATAAGCAGATGACAAAAGCACATCTGACTGCAAAGGCAAAAAGTATTCTGCCAAAAAACAGGGACTGACAAAATATATTCCCATAAAGAAAAAGCTCTTTGAGTTAAAGCTACTCCAGGCATGCACGAAAGCACATTAGTAGCATCTGTCAACCTTATGAAATGTATTTTGAGCCTGGTTCCCTAAACAAACATGACATATGCTATTGTAATGTCTCCCTTTTAATAACCTTTGAAAACTTTAGCCAGCTTCAAAATATTTTGCAGAGTTATTAAGATATATCAAAGATATAGCCATATATTTTTGTGAAAAAAAAGGCAGTTAAAACAATAGAAGCTCAAATTAGAGCTCCTAGTGAAGAAATTACTTCATTTGGGATTGGCATTTCTTCAAAGAAAATGGTCACATAAAATTGCCCAAGTATGGTTAACAGATTTCCAAAATCCATAGCTTAGGTGGTACCAAATTAACAGGGGGAACTGCATGCCTGAATGGTCTAGGAAACCTAAATTACTTAGGTTAGAAGAAAACTTGAGTTAGAATTTACTTTTGGGGAAACTAAAAGGAGGAAATGCAGCAATAAAAAAGCTGCTTTCCAAAAGTGTGAGGTTCTGACCAAACTCAAGGATGATGAAGTCAGTGATTATCAAAAAACAGCTGAGAATTACTAACCCTATTAGATGGGGAAAGAGATGAGCAGCACATCTCAAAAAGGAAGGAACAGAGAATGCTGAAGCCCCATTGATGGTGAAAACACGTAGTCAAGGAGGCAGCAAAAGAACTTGAGTGTCAGGGTGGTCAAGCCATGCCCATGTCAGCATGAGAACACCATCCTACAGGCTGGCACATGAGTTCAAATTATAAGCAGAATATGAGTCCTTCAATTCTCCTGCACCTCTCAGAATCAGAGATGGTAACACATTACCTTTCTGACGTAGGAAACAGCATCTTCCTCAGTGTACACTTCTGCACTGACCCCCCCTCTCCTGCGCCGGGCTTTTACCACTGGGTTGGGAGGAGGAGGGGAAATCTCATCATCATGAGAATCAGACTGGGAACTGGATTTCTGTCGAGCCAGGATTTGTTTGCATTCTTCCTGCAAGGCAAAAAGAGACAATAAAACATCTCTTACTCATGTAGCTCACTTGCTGGATATACTCAGTTCGCTCTTCTTTTATGACTATCAGCCACCCCTTCACTTCTACGTTTGGATGACTGTCAATTTACACATGCGTACTGCTGAAAGAAAATTAAAAGTTTCACGTGAGCAGCCTTAACTACAATGGGTGTACAGGTATCACCATTCCTTCAACTCTTTCTTACACATAATGGAAACCAATGTATATAAACTACAGACACATCTTTGCATCAACTCCTGACTGAGAAAGCAAAACAAGCCTCTTTCGCTTACTTTCCAACAGCCCAGTTGTTATTTCCTCAGTTGGCTTGTACATATCTTTGTCTCTTATACAGACAACCTAGCAGAAGTCACACATCGATATATTAGATAGGTTTCTTCATCTTGCTCTGCTTTGCAAGCTTGCTATCACCAGAAACAACAAAGATGCTCCCTACTCCAGAATTTCTGCCATATAACATTTACAATCAATGGGACTACTTCCAAGCAAGTAAGATCCAAGGTAGGCTCCAGAGGGCTATGAAAAACGATGGCTGGCCTAGCACCAGCTGGCCAATAGGGAGGTTATTCTCCAAATTTCATGCTCATGGAACGGAAAATAAAATAGGAAGGGGAATCCCTGCAGAGAGAGTAACAAGAGCAGGAAACAGTATAGAAAAACCTTCAATAAAGGAGGTCAGAGTTGCAAGACTTTGTCAATTCATACACTGAATCTGACTTCTAAAGTGAGACAAACAAGATTACCCATAATTATACTATTTTTCCAGAGTTCCATCTTCTGTTCCTTAGCCTCCTGGGATTCTAGGGAAAGGAGTAAAAATCCCTTTGCATCTGTCAGCCAAAGGAACGAGGGCCTGTCTTCTCAGACTCACACCCTGTACTTCTCAAACGATTCAGATCAGCATTGCAGGCTACCCAAAGGAAAACAGCAATGCTGAGCTCCCTGCACGCCCCGTAAACCAACACTCCTTGGACAGGGATGCCAGAACTTGGCCTCCCTCTTACACAGTGAATTTCCAATGAGATTTTCCAATCAGAGCTAAGATATGGAGTCATTGGAGGAGGAAGCATCTGGGAGCACCAGCACTAGACAAATGGCAGATTACTAACAGAGCCAGTTGGTCTCCCTGACAGAGGAAATGAGTTATCAGTAACTCATCAGGTATGACACCAGAAAGGGGCAGTACAGTAAACTGGCACAAGCTCATGATTTTTAAGCTTGCAAGAAAAATTAATGATTAATATACGTTTTGCCACTGATGTTTATAAATGTTTGACAAATCCAGTTATGCCATTTGTCTTTTCTGGTCTTATTCCGCCTTCTTTCCTGACCATCACTGACATTGCCCCTCTCGTTAACCTAAGGAGCCTTTGACACCAGTCATTGATGCACGATTTCTACTTGAAATAAACAACTGAACAGTGTTTCCCGTGCTGCATGACTCAAAGTAACAAGTCACACATTCTAGTTTTGAATAAGGGACTACTGAAAAATTAAGCTCATAGTTAAAATGTAGAGGGCTGGTTAAAGATTCAACTTCTCAAGATTCTGACCTGCCTCAAAAGGTGACAAGTTCTTTCTGAGATCAGTTGGGGTTTTTTAAATTGCTATTACAAGACTACAACTCCCAGACCATAACACAGTTGAGCTAGGTGCTGTCACAAAAAAAACCAGAAAAAACCCTGCCTTCATATATATAAAATCCTTACTGAAACTTTTTCATTTTACATCCAAATTTCATATAGGAGCACTAGATATGTAAGAAATTACTCAGCGAGATTTTCCTACCATATAAGAACTACAAGTCCTATTTAAGCATTCTATTAACTTCTTCCCTACTCCTCTCTGACTGTCTCTAGATTCCTTAACTACAATCAAGCAGTTGTAGAAATACAAATATTTCAAAAAGAAATGTGTGCTATATATTATCATTATATTTAATATCTGGTGATTAAGAACAACAATTATTACTGAAGAATTTCAAATAACATTACTGACTATTGTAACTTATGTATTTCTTTGACAGTGTCCAACTTCTCTGTTTATATTAAATGAACACAACTAAATGCACCTTCTTCATAGACTTAACTGAAAGCTAATGAAGACCTTTCTGAACAGCAGCAGCTGAAAGAACACTAAAAGGTAAGTACAAGAGGGCAGTCAGTTAACTAATGGTTTGCAACACTTACACAGTTCTTTTTATACACAGCATATTTACTCAGAGAGAAGGGTAATAGTTTGCCCCATTTGAATATCAAATACACACTTCCTTTTCAGTACACATTGCATAAAAGGCACTTCCAAGGAATTAATAAATAATACCTCCTCTGCCCCAGCACAGATTTATACACAAAAGAAAGCTCAGTGAGATAAAATTAATACTACAAAGCATGCTCTTAAACACTTTTAGAAGCCAAAAAGATATTAAAGGATTATAAAAGTGAGTTACGGTGTGATTCATTTTAAAAGGAAGTCTCTTCACTACAAACTCCTTTTATATAAACAGCAGACAGTTGACTGGCTGGCTTTTCCATACGCCGCTATTTGTAGTCTAGGTAGGATCGCCATTCCTGAACTAAAGCGTGCCTTTTGCAAATAAAAGCGTGTGCTCTGTCCTGGGTTAAGCTTTCAGAGAGCCATCTTCCATATATCCTGGGGTAGAACTGCACAAATACAGCCAATATTTTAAAAGAGAAATCAAGTGTCTGAAGAAGAGTTCCTCGAACACTGATCTTCAGACGCGGCTTGATGTGAATCCTTGTGCAGAACTCAATTTCAAGTAAACACCTCATCATCTTTTGTTGTCATGACAACAGGCAATATCTCCCTCTCTCTCTCTTTTTGATGGCACTGATAATTCACAACCATATTGACAATTATGTCCACCTTAAAATGGGAAGGCACATGGAAGACACAACTGCAAGACAGTGTAATTGCCTTTGACCAAGTCCCCCTGAGCATCTTGTTCCCTTTACACATGCACCTTCACTGCCTTCAGTGGAGAAGCTCCTGACTTGTTGGACATGTAGGGACTGATCCAGACTATGGTCCAGTGCCATTCTGGGTGACCTTCCTCGGATTTTGGCTGCAGTTGTAGACACAAATCTCATGCTGTCCTGCATCACATCTCTCAGCCCCAAAGGACATCTCACATACCTTAGGGATTCTTAAGCAGCAATAGGGGACCAGGTGTGCACCACTGACTGAAGCCTTCAGTATCACTGCCACAGTCCAATACAATGATCTATTAACACATTCCAAACCTACAAACAAACATTGCGATGTGGCAATAACACTGTATTTCATATATTTGTAATCTAATCCCACTTCTGTTCAAATCATGTCACCAATGACCACAAACCTAGCTACAGTTGTGAAAAGTCTTTCCTGGAGTTTCTGAGGGAGATGGACAGTGAAACTGGAATACCATTACTGACTTCAATGATAATAAACTGGAAAGGAAACAAAATACACTAGTTGCCTCAAATTGAAAGGAAGAAGAACTGATAAATACAACTGCACTGACCCATTTATCTTTTGAATGTCCACCTTCAGCAAAGACGTGTGCTACAAGAGGCTGAGGTGCAACACACAGGAATTTAACATGCTGTCCTCAGCATATGAGTCATCCCCTTTCCCAACTGTTTCCACAAGTTTTTAAAGAGTTTAAACACTGCAAATGAAGCAGTCCCAATGCTGAGACAGTTTTAAGGTGTGTCTTTCTTTTCAGATCACCACTGAAGAGCTCACACTCTTCCTAAACCAGAAGCTGGAGAATTTCTAAACAGTAATTTCCTTTCTCCCAGTCTCTCGTTTCAGTCTTTGTCACTACCTGGAAATTTAGACAAGCTGGAGGAAGACAAGCACCTAAGGAGGCTTCAAATCACTGCGCAGCTCTACAATAACATCCCAAGGAGACTTGAAAAAGCAAGTCAGATGTTTGGTATCACTGTTCACAACTTCTTCTCTGCTTCCTACAATGTATTTATTGCATTGAAAAGCAACAACGCTAAGTACACTTTAAGTGATTTTTTCCCCCTCAAATGCACTCAAAGTTTTCTGATTGACAGACATGGATTACCCACAGAAAATGTGCAAGACGTGCAGTTCATGCAAAGGTAACTAATCGCTCTTTGCACTGGAATTGACCCAGAGGAGATACTCTCAATCCAGGAAGGTTTCTAACACCCACCTACTGCTCCTGGAGACTGACACAATGATTTATAGGAACCAAAAAAGGCCAAAGGCAAAGTACTTTGCTTTGCTGGAAGCATAGGACCAACTGATGCCATCACTGAAAGCAGGAGAAATCTGGGAGGTCTTAATGTCCTTTCCAGTCTCATCTTTGCCAAGACAGACAATCTTTATGATCATTCAGCCTTGTCATCAGAGATTATTCACACAATCCCAACTGTTGTTTCACTGCTTTCCCCACATAACACATTGCCTTTTCTTCTCCAGCATCTCTAAGAAATATCTTTAACATCTACCCCTCCCACTAACGTGTTTACCCACTCCATAGTTATCCATCACTTTGATTACTATTACTGCATCCTCTGTGGCCTTTCTGCATCTCAGCTCATTCCAAATTTCCAGTCTAGCCAAAATTCTCTTGCCAAAAATCCGCCTACTCTGATGATACTCAGACTGCATCACTGACCTTCAGACCTTTTGCTGGCATCCTTTCACCTCCTGCAATTTGTTAACACTTCTTGTCTTCTCCTCTCCCCAGTGTCTTCAGTATCTCAACCCATCACCACCTCTTCCCTACTTACATACTCCTCTCAGTAAACTAAGGGAGGTTATGTTACAAAACACAGACCCTATTTTTGATACCTCTCACACACTGCCTGAGGCTGACTAGAGAAATCACAGAGATCCCACCACTGCTGATTTTCATCCAGCTCTTCCCAGTACTGATATCAGAGAAGAGGCAAGAGCAGCGGCTGCCCAAGCCTGCTCATAAACACAGTCACACAGCAGAGGCACCTGGTGCTCCCACTCTTGGGCTTCTATCAGTGTCTCAGGTAGCTCAGGTATGTTCTCTCTTACCCTCATTTCAGACCACCAAGCAGATACTCCCCCAACCATTCTGCAACTTTTGAAAGATACAGAAATATTTGTCTTATTAGTCTTTGTGAAACTGCTTAGTTAATCCAATTCTTTTTCTATAGTTTTTCCTCCATAGGATTTTCCCTCCAATCCATAACCTTTCCCCAGCCTTACTGAAAGGAATAGATTATACTTAGCACGATCACCTGTACTCAGAAAAGTGAATTTCATTGGCTTGGACAGGTTCTGATGAAAATTACTGATTGAAAAATTTCTTTTTGTGGCAAAATGTAAATACTGAGAGAGAATACTGTTGCAGAAGACAAGTCTAACACTCAAATGTTGATGCTCAGATACCTGTGGTTCTGAAACTCTTTATGATGAATAAATAAAGTGTATTTTACTAACAGGTAATGAATTTGTGTTTGCTACAGACTTTCTTTTCAATGCCAGCTCCCAGCAAACCTGTCACCCAGGCGCCTGTGTGCAGTACTGCCTAATGCCACCAGGGAGAGCTGAGCGGGGCAGCCCAATTTATTTCATTACAGCTGCTTCGGTCCAGGTTTTCCTAAAATTCTCTTTCCAACGGTACCTTAAGACACCTGCATCCATAAAAACACTGCCAATCCACCACAAGCCAACACAGTGATTTTATTAGAGCAAGACAATATTTCCTGTATGTGCTGAGGGCAACAAAAGGGACCTTGGAAGAGAGCTCAGGTCCAGAAGGTACGAGCAAAGCCCAGCTCAGCCAGCACAGCCACTGCGGTGGAATACCATGTGTCCAAAATGGCTTCAGCAAAGCACTCAGCAATGCCTAAGTTCCTGCTGCAGATTCCTGCTGCTTCCTTCTTTTGTGCCATTTTCTTCATTAGTTCTACTCTTTATTCTAATTTTTTACTGCTGAAGAACAGTCGAGCTTAGCCTGGCAAGACAACTCCACCTTTGATCACATAATCATGACACTAAACAGCTTGACACTAATGAAAGTTTTGCAGTCTCAGTATGGCTGAAAATACAAAGCTTTTCTGTAACTTCTTAGTAATTCACTCTTTTAACATAAGGTAAGAACCAGAGATAAAATATAGCTTCCCTGGTTTTTCTGCTATGCCTTCTTTAGTCCTCAAGTAAACAGGACCTAATTACAGCTATTAAAATAATGCCACAATTTCTTAGCTAACATCTATTCCCCCATGCTAAAAAAGCCAATTAATGCCCCATAGGGAAAGGCTTTCATCACCTCATGTAAATATAAAACAAATTATTCAAAGGAAACATTGCAGTTTCTAAAATCTAAAGTATCTGAACTCTTTTCGACTATTTTCTGTGCTCAAAGGTATGTTAGAGATTTTTACAAAGCAACTGTTAATGTGATCAGAGTAGATGTCATCTTGAAGTCTGTAAGTCACGGCATATGAAAACCAATTTGCAAACTTCAGTGTTTAGAAATATAGGCTGATTCTGAGGAATTACTGGCATCTTAAGACAAGAAGGTCCTGCCAGTATTAAGTAAAGAGAAAAGTATCTATTAAAAGTTCTCCTACATTTCAGAGTTATGTTTTTTAATATTGTACTTGATACAAATAAGCTGCAAATTTAGAAAGGCATCAGGCATTTCTTTCTAACCTGGGCACTCCTCCAGCAGAAAACGATGACTGCAGAATCAAACATCAAACTTCAATCTCCAGCACTTTATTAGTAAGTATTTATTCATGTTCTCACTCCACAGCTCTCTCAGGCCACATCCATACTGTGAAATAAAAAGTGGCCCAGCCATGGACCTGAGCACTAGCCCAAGACAGTCCACATCCCTCAACCATGAGCTCATTCTCTGGCTCTGTTCTCAGCTGCTCCTACTGACTCCTGCCAAAGCAAACCTGCTCCTAGACCTGTTAGACCCAAGAATTATGTTTGGGGCCAGTCAGTGTCTTGGGGTCAATGGTTAGTCCCTGACCCATTTTAATTTAGCAGCACAGATGTGGGCTGAAGGCAATGGACTCAACTCTAATATCAGAAGTGAGGTGAAAAGCATTTATGATCCAGTCTGATCTTGCATATCATAATAAATCTTGCTTTTATGAGTTGATTTATGAGATGGAGTTAAGAATTAGCAAAATGAAATACATTTTTTGTTTTTATTCACCTCTGAGGTAGCTCCAGTACATTACTGTGGACCAAGCTCTACATATTTTCCAAGAGTTCCTTTTTTAACCACTTGAAAAATATCCTACACTTCATCTCTAAACTGCCCACATGATTTTTTGACAGATAAACTGTTATTCTACTGCTCTCTTCAGTGGAACATGTTGTCTATTTTAATGAGTTTGGAAAATAAGTCCAAAATACCACACTTACGTGGAAAAATGCATGACTTTGTTTAGAAAACCATGCTAAAACTCAAAGATTTTCATTCCTCTCCCTGCACAGGACCAAAACTAAAGGAGCTAAGAGCAAATGTGCCACATTGGTATTGCTCACTTACATACAAAAATCGAAGGAACAATTGCTAAATTCACAATTCCATTAGGATTCTTCAAACTACCTGTATATGACAAGTGTATAAAAACAAGATGAAACTTACTATATTTACAAACCTTCTGTAACTGTTATTATACAACCAAGTCAAAATATTATTCTGCAGCAGAAAATCCTCCACAGTGCAATTCATCCCAAGTAAGCCCTGAGAGACAGTTGGACAAGGAACTCAAACTGTTGTAGGAACAAGAATTACAGGGCTGGAAATGTCCAGAAGCAACCTAAAGCCTTCAGGCTCAGCATGCTTAGCCCCCAGGGCTGCTCTAGAAAGGCAGTGCCAAGATAGTTTCCTCCCACAGTAAATATGATATTCACTGCATTTGATGCCTTGAGACTGGTTGTTTCTAAAGCATCTCCTTCCATTTTGAGGTGATAGCCATCAACTTCTGTGTTTGCATCCTCAATGAAGTCCTACAGAATTCTGGTATCTGCTGTTTCTTTGGAGTATAAGAGGAGAATAAATGAAAGAATATATAATTTGGTCTTGGCTGTCAGAAGTTTAGAATGTACAGAATTAAGAGATTGTTTCCTTTTTTTGCTGATGTCTGATCTTGGTGTTACAAACAAAAAAATTCTAACCAATAGCAATATTATAGTAGACATCAGCAAATGAAGGGTTGGGTTTTTTTCTTCTAACAGTCTACTTTTTCACAGTTGCCTGAGAGCTTAAAATTTGAAAGAAAAACTATACCAAAACATTTGAAACTTTTTAAACAGTCGTTTTCAGTTTGAAAACAGAAAATGAAAAGCCACCTGAAATTCACTAACCTTTTCTAACTTTTCAAAGTGTTCTCTGAGGAACTTCATGGGTCGGTCTGGCTTTGCTATGCAAAGGTTTACGATGCACTCTTTTAAAATCTGTTGGATGTTGTGTTTCTGAACGTAGAGTTCACATCCCTTCAGGCTCTCATCTTCTTCCACATTGCAGGAAGCAGCAGCAGCCATCTTCAGGCTTGTAAACAGAAAACAGACCTAGGTAAGAAAATGGTGCAAGAAAGAGATTAAGAGACAGTTCCCAAACCTTTTGTCAGAGAGATCTGAAGGAGCAAAGACATTTGAATAATGCCTGTTGCCTATTCAAGAGCTATTGCGTCTGAACGTTTTAATGTTCTAGGGTTTTATGTGGAAATGCTGAACTGTGTCATCTTTTTAAGATCAACATCCCAGTAAGTACAAAAAGAGGAGTTTAACTCCTAGACAGTGATTAATCTTCGGGGGAAAAAACCAAAACAAACAGTGCAATTAACCCTGCGAGGCCAGGACTTTCAAAGACAGCTATCAAACGATGGCGTAAAGCCTTGAATTTCTATCCCCATGGGAACTCCTTCCCTGTCACCAGAGACACAGCTTTCCACCGCAGATGGATTTTCGGTCAGTTTTAGCATCTCCCCCTTTCCCAGCGAGAGACCCTTCCCTGCTCCGGGGGTGATGGCAGAGCCCCCCGAAGGGAAGCGAGCCCCGCACAGCGAAGTTTGGTGGCTGGGGGGACAACAACCCCAAACCCTCTTTATTTCCCCCAGCGAGGTTATGACCGCGCTGTTAAGAGCCCAGAACCGCGAGGGCAGCTTTGCCCCGGGCCGGGGGTCTCGGGGGGCTGTGAGGGGCTGTGCGGGATTCTGGGGGGCTGTGCGGGTTTGTGCGAGACTGTGCGGGGCTGTGAGGGGTTCTGAGGGGCTGTGCGGGGCTGTGAGGGGCTGTGCGGCGTTCTGAGGGGCTATGCGGGGTTCTGAAGGGCTGTGACAGGCTGTGCGGGGCTGTGCTGGTTTGTGCGGGGCTGTGCTGGTTTGTGCGGGGCAGGCCCCGGGAGNCCGCACACCGCCTGCGCCGAGCGGCGGCACCGACCGCTCCGGCCCGCTCCTGAACCGCTCCTGAACTGCTCCGACCCGTTACTGCACCGCTCCGACCCGCTCCTGAACCGCTCCGACCGGCACCGACCCGCTCCTGAACCGCACTGACCCGCTCTGCACCGCACCAACCCTCTCCTGTACCGCGCCGACCCGCTCTGCACCCCTCCGACCCGCTCCTGAACCGCACCGACCGGCACCGACCTGCTCCTGTGCCACACTAACCCTCTCCTGCACCGCTCCGACCCGCTCTGCGCCGCTCCTGAACCGCACCGATCGCTCCGACCCGCTCAGCACCGCTCCAACCCGTTACTGGACCACACCGACCGGCTACTGGACCACACCGACGCACTCCCCACGGACCTGCTCCCACACCGCAGTGACCCACACCACAGCGTACGGACCCACTCCACAATGCACCGACCCGCACGGACACACTGGGCTGGCAGCCTGAGCCCAGGCTAGGCAGGGAAGACAGGCCTGGCCATGAAGTACAGGCTGGCCACAATGGGCAGTGGTCTGGCCATGAAGGATGAGTCTGGCCGCCGAGGACAGCCTGGATGTAAAAGGTGGCCTGTCCAGGAAGGACAGTTTGGCCATGAAGAACAACACTCAGGCCACGAAACATGGCCTGGCCAGGACGGACAGCCTGTATGGGAAAGGTATGTGAAAGGTGTCCAGCCTTTCAGGACAGCTGGGCCATGACGGATGACAGTCTGGTCACAAAGAACAGTCTAGATGTGAAGGGTGGCCAGAGCATGAAGAACAGGCATGGCCATGAAGGACAACAGCCTGGTCAGGAAACGTGGGCTGGCCAGGAAGGGCAGCCTGGCTATAGGGGACAGCCTGGCCATGAAACGTGGCCTGACCATGGAGAATGATGGGCTGACCCATGAAGGAACCACCTGGCCATGAAGGAAAACAACCTGGCCATGAAGGACAGGCTACTGAGTTGAGGCAGGAGTGTGGCACGTGAGCTGTGAGCCCTACTGCACCCACAGCTCAGGAAGCACTCAGAAGGGCAGCTCCCCAGCTCCGTCCTTGGGTGTTTAGAGCTAAGCCATCACAGCCATCACATCCAGCAGCACCTCCGTGCAAGGCCAGGAGGAGGGTGGTCACAGCTGGGACTTTGCCATGGGCCAGCACGTGCTGTCAGGAATACTCCGATGCACACTGGTATCTCCTCTGTTCCCAGGGAATTCACACTTGTGGTTCCACAGAATAAAGGGCAAAAAAGGACTTTGAAGGCTCACACTCAAGCTAGGAGCAGCAAAACAAGAGAATAAACTCTTCTGGTCAATGCAGGGCTTTTATAAAAGAGTAATTTTAATTAGTTCTGTAGTTTATTGCATTTTAAATTCGATTTGATCACTCGAGATAAGGACCCTTTGGTCTTATGTGTGTTCTTTGCAATCACCAGAGGAGAACACAAAACATTAGGTTGTGTAAGTACAATACGGACACTATGTATATATACATACACGTTAAGTAATACAAATAAACACTACAAAGTATAGAATGTTGTTACAGAAACTGTTGACTCCTGCCAGTGCCTATTGATGCCTCCCGGGAGAAAACAGAGGAAGAAGCGATACACGTGAAAGTGTTCCGGGCGGAGCTTTCCCGTTCCCCTCGGCTCTCCCACCGCCCCGGGGCTCTCCCAGCCCTGCATCTCTTTCCCCCGTGATCCAACACCGGGTCCGTCCTCTGCCGGTCCCACCGAGGCCTCGTCCCTGGCCCAGGACGTGCCCTCAGCTCGGGGGACAGCGGCGGAGGGGCTGGCCCTGTCCCCTCACTGTCCCCCGGCCCTCCGTGCTGTCCCTGTCCCCTGACTCTGACCCTGTTCCCTGTCCCTGTCCCCTTTTTATCCCTGTCCCCCTCACCCTATCCCTGTCTCCCCTCTATCCCTGTCCCCTGTCCCCCCTCACCTCACTCTGTCCCCTCACCATCTCTGTCCCCCCGTCCTG
>WBMV01006969.1:421369-453466 GCA_013396655.1 Campylorhamphus procurvoides
GCCGCCCGGCGCCGAGCACAGCGAGGAGCTGCGCCTCGGCCTCGTCCAGCTGCTGCGCCTCCTCCTGCAGCGCTGCGGGCCCGCCGCCGCCCCGTACCTCGGCGACATCGTCCGCGTCCTCCAGGCCACCCTCCTCGACCACTATGCCGAGGTCAGGCGGGAGAGCTGCAGGTGCGCCGTGGCCTGTGCCCAGGCCATGCCAGGTGCGGCTCAGGGGTGGGAGGGGGCGAGGCTGCGACCCCGGGGATGGGGAGGGGAGGAGGGGACAGGGAGGGAGATGAGAAGTCGCACACGCCCTTCACGATGTGCTCTGCAGGGTTTGGAGGATCTGTCGGAGAAGGGCCGTGCCGGGGGGGGAGGCTGAGCTGTTACATGTGGGTGACAGCGGGAGGAGGAGTCAGTTCAGTTCTGATACAGTATAGAGTTAAATCCGCCTGCTGCATAAATGCGGCAACATTAGACTGCTGTTCGTAGTGTTACAGAAATGTTAGTCCAGTTCTGTCACCCACATAAAGCCATTGAATCATACAACGATGTTAATCCCCCACCCAAACGCATTAGTCCACCCAAAATATCATCTTGTACTGCTGGTCCCAGCAACTGGTGGGTGTCATGGGTATGTCCATGCTACATAGAATCACTGGATGATTTGGGTTGGAAGGGACCTTGAAGATCCTCTAATTCCAACCCCCTGCCACGGACAGGGATGCCACTCACTATGACAGCTCACATGATTGATGTTTCTGTCTTTCTGCCCTAACAGAGCACTTCCATATGCAATCAGAATCTCTGATAAAACCCTTAATGCAGACAATTTCACACCAGCACTACAGAGTTCGTGTTGATGTGATTCAGGCTACTGGAACAGTGATACAGTTTGGAAATGGAAAGTCTGTGGATGATGTTCTGTCTCATCTGGCTCAGAGATTATTTGATGAGATTCCCAAGGTGTGCTTTTCTTCTTTCTTTTCTCTGGATTTAGTTTAAATCCATTTCAGAGTGGGGTTTTTGGTTTTTCCCTCCCTCCTTTCCCAGATTTCCACTTCCATTCATTCAGTTGAGATAAGTAAATATGTCTGTTGTGGTTTAGTCCCAGCCAGAAATTAAATACCACACAGCCCCTTGCTCTCTCCTGGTTCAGGTTCCCTATCCTAGCATTGCTTCCTCCAGCTCTTTGTGCAGCTCTTCACTAGCCGAGTTTGAGACACCAAAAAGTCCTTGACTAAAGGTAGACTCTGCTTAGCAACAACTAAACATCAGTGTGTTATCAGCATCATTCTTATAATAAATCGAAAACCAGCACTGGAACAGCTACTAAGAAGACGAACTCTGTTCCAACAAAAACCAGGACAATTTCCTATGCAGGTTTTATCAGTTGTAAATACTCCAAACCCAAGTCTGGTGACCTGTTCAGCTGCCTGTTCAGCTGTTCTCTAATTCTGCAGGGTGTTGAAGATTGTAGGAACCTTTTTGTTTCAATGGGTACCTTCAATTCTGTCTTAAATTCTCTGTCACATCTCTCTGGGCCTTGATTCTTTGGCCTTTTCAGATACTAAACAAACATGGTATTGGTCCCTTCATAAGACGCAGTTGAGGCAGTAATTTTAAAATTAACTTAATCATTCCTTTGTAGTGAACAGAGAAAGTTTTCTCCTGGAAATGTGCTTGGAAAGCTAGAAATTCAAGAGAAATGTACATTTCTTGCATTCACAGGGAGATATTAATCATGACAATTTAGTTTTCTGAGTTAGGTCTGTATCTTGTGTTCCTCTCAGAGTTGTGCTTCTGTGCAGCAAACAGTCTAAGACTGACTAAGCCAGAGTGAGAAAAAAAGAGAGTGTGATACCTTGGGTGTTACTTAAGATGCCTCCTGCGAGTGAGGAATTCCTGGGTTCTTGTGATTTCTTCTGAGAGGGTCAATTGCATTACCAAGTCATATATACAGAAAACAAATTCTACTTTTTTTTTTTCCTGTTATTTTCCTGACATACAGTCTTTTTGTGTCCCTGTAGGTACGGCACGCTGTAACAACTGTCATTGGAGAATGGTTGTTGCACCTACGGGATAGATATTCATATTTTCACAAGCTGATCCCTTTGTTACTTGGCAGCTTTAGTGATGAAATTCCTGAAAATACGTAAGCAGAACACTTTTTTCTTTTTCCCCTGAAATAGGTGTCACACATGGAAGTGTCCCTGTGTTCACAGATGTCTTGCTCGAAGGACAAAACCCCCACTTTTGCTTTTTTTCCTTTTTCTTAAAGCCAAAATGTTAGCATCTTTATGCTACCTTCAAGTAAGTGTGACAGAGACAGAGGCAGACAGAATTATCCTTTGAAAGAGGAGACCTTTGTCCACTGAGTACTAAAGGAGTATAAATTCTCCACTTAATGTGCCTCAGTTAAATGGCAGCAATGCTTTCCACCCTTCCAGCTGAATTTAAGTAGTCAGCTTTTTCAGAAGGTTCATTTTAAAATGTTTTTCTTTTGGGGGCATGATGATGATATAAAACTCTTATTTTATATCTAGGGAACTGGCTTGGACTTATTGGGAAAAGATAGGCTTGCAGTGGGAGAAGGAGAATGAAGAAGATTTGAAGGATAAGATGGATTTTAGTGTTTCACCATCTCATTATCCCAAGGGAGGTAAGTGTTGCTGTGAAAGTGGCTTTTGCTTCCTGAATAATCTCCAAGAGCTGCAGTGCAGTAATGACAGCAGAGCAGGATGTGTAATATTCATTACAAGGTGTTATGTTAAAGTATATGAGTAGCACATATGAAAAATGCATACTATTTATGTATATAAAATTATTTAAAATACTTTTATTGAATGTAAATTTAAAAAACGTTTGTTCAATAACTGCATTATTGTTTTTCATTAATCCAAGAATGCATTTTGGAGAAAAAATAAGTGAAAATGCCTCTGCTGAAAAAAGGTAAAGCAGTGGTGCAGAAACAGCAGAAAGGTCTACATCAGTCCAGCAGCCAGGTGCACAGTGGGCACAGGGATGACTTGGAAAGGAAGGCAAGGTGAAAGAACCCCTGAACTGAGTCCTTGAATAATAAGAACTGATCACAGCATTAATGATCCACATAATTGGTGTGGAAGAAAAATTTGCAGTGAAACTTTTTCAGACTTCTCTGTGAGACACTGGGATGCTACCAATCTGCCAGTGTACATGAAGAATGTGGGAACAGAGTGATTTCCTTTATTATACACCAAATATGTATTATGCACAGGATATGCAGAATGGGTAGATTACTTTTTAGTGCCATATGATTTATAGGTGACTTTAAAACACTGTGTTTGCAGTAGCTTGAAGCTTGTTTCCTGTCATGGGTTCATGAAGTTAATATTTAAAAATATGCACATGGGAATTGGTGAGAGAGAGGGTTTTACTGGCTCATTTATTGATTTCTGCACTCATACTTAACAGAACAAAAACTCTTTTGGTGTGAAAGAACAGGTTCATGCTTGACTTGTGCCTATGTGACAATCACATCGCAGAATACCCAGCAGCAAAATCCTTTCCATGACAGTGGGTTCCGGCATCCTTTCTTCTTTGAAATTACACTTCTTTTTTTTCTTTTAAGTTGTTTTACTCAGTAATGCTTGAATGAAAGGGGAAGCACTTCATAATGGTGACTGGTTTGACAGAACTGTTTAGCTTTGAAGACAGGCAAGTTGATCTGTCATCCTTTCCAATTTTTTTCTTTCCTCCTTATTTTATATATAATTTTACCTGAGGGATTTGTAAATTCCAAAGAATGCTTTTACTTCCACTAGTGATGGCAGAAACGTATTTCTTTTTCTGACAGTCAGAGAATCTTTTAGCATACATAAAGTGATGAAGTTGAGTGTCTAAGCCCATCACTTATTTTGCAATGACCATGATATAGTGAAGGTCATAAAAAGCTTAATATCCTTGTCCTTGAAACAGGAATTACCATTTTTACAGCTGATAGTGTTATCTTGGTCAGTTTCTCTAGGTGTGTGTTGGGGTTTTGGTGTGTGCTGTGTTTGATTGGGTCTTTTTAGAGTGACATCTGTCAATTACTTCATAATTAAATGATATGTGTTTTCCAAAATAATCTTCTTAGCACAATAAATCTGCTTCATGAATTTGGGAACGTTCCAGCCCCACATTTAATTGAATTTTCTTGCATTTTTCTTGGTAGAATGATGCAGTTAAGGCTTGAATGTGACGTATGTGTATGTATTTATATTTTTAAGATGATAATGATGTATTTTAATACTTCATTGCCATTTCTTCTGACTTATTTAATGTACTAGAATGTCTTTTTACAACTGTGAGTTTATAGTAGGTTTTACTTAACTATCTTTGTCCAACTGTCAAACTAATGGACCTGACATAGGAGCCCCCCTGCTTTGATCTCACAGTGACAGATCCTGCAGGTCAGAGGAAGAGCAGAGTTAGACCCCGTACCTGGTTCATCCCCCCAACTGAACAGCTTCCACTGAGCCACAGCAGTCATTGCCTTAGGATACAGGTGCAGACAGTTTATAGCAGGGAAGTCTTTGACAGGAGTAGCTACAGGGATAAATACCTGCATTTGAACATCTGAAATGAAGGAATTGCGGATAAAGAATGGTCAGAATTCTTCAAACAAAATTCTGCCTGGGGTCAAATAGGATGCACAGTCTGTATTTGCTGTCTCAAGTTGATTTCTTTATTTGACCTTTTGGTATTCATTGTCAGTTTTCATAATCCAAAATGTTATGGTCCATTGACAAAAGAAGCAGCATGTCCTGGTGCTTGAATTTTTTTTTCCCTTACTCTAGGTGTTTCATAGGCATTTATAAGCCTTTTGTATTCTTCAGACCATTTACTTTAGTCAGTTTTCCTTTTAACATTTGAAGTTACATAGGTCAGGGCAGGAAAATATCCTGAGACAGCTCAGTCATTTCCTTCCTGAGCATTTATGGCAGAACTCTATATAAGAAGTAAAAAATGCATTCACACATTCAGTGTTTTTTGACACTTCATAATGAATGATGTCTCTTTCTTAAAACAGCATTAGAACATTATGAGTGGTAATTATGAAATGGGTGTTCTCGGAGAACAACTTTTCAGATTTCGTTTATATAAGCGTGTAAAGGGAAAAAAATGACTGTAGGAAAAAAGTCATTAAAAACGTTTATTGCTGTTCTTTAGAAAGGGGTCTCTCAGCTTTGTGTGTAAAGTACAGAAGTGGAGGTTTGGTACTTGCTTGTGACATTGGTCTCAGCATTCTCTGAATCTCAGTGATTTATAGATGAACTCAAGTGTAGATTTGATGGTTACCAAGACAGGACAGTAGGCATTTGTTGGGGAAGGTAAATGTATTAGTTCTCTAGAAATCTGCATCCTTTGTTGAGGTAGGAAATATGTATTTGTAACACTTTGGGGTTCTGTTTAAAAACAAAAGATAACAACAAACCCCCACTTTCCACAGTGTCTTTACAAATTAAGTTCAGTCTTAAGAAAAATAGCATATAAATTCCTCCCCTCCAATTCCTGTCTCATCTTTTATACCAATTTAATTCTGTTATATAATTCTTGAGAGATTGAAGAGCACATCAGTGATCTGCTCTTCCTGAAAAGGCCTTAGAAAAGAGCTCTTATAATAGCTGTGATTTTTTAAATACTATCAATTTGTTGGTCTGATCTATTACACAGCACCTGTACAAGCCATAGTTAGTGCCCTTTGAGCTTTCAATTTACCAGATATACTTTTAACCTTTTCCTTTAGAGGGCACAATTGGCACTGTCTGTTTTACTGCAGTTCATGTCCTCGGTATTACTTGACTTATACCTTTCTTTCCCACTCCAAATGATATGTAACTCCCTGATACCACAACATTTGTAGGCAAAAGCCTTTCTTTTTTTTATCTCTGCGTGTTTCAGTTTGTTTTTTATAAAGGGATTTGTGTTGCTATAAAAATTAAAAGGAAATTATGAAGCTGTATTTTCCAAAGTGGATAATGTCACACATTAACTTAAATTCTCTTTTTCTTCCCCTTCAGTAAACATTTTGAAACATGTAATAAATACATAATTTTTCAAAAGCTGTGTGGAGTTTAAATTCTGCAACATATATTAAAGAAATGCAACTTGCGCATGTAAATTCCTCAGCAACATTTGGAATATTTTCTTCTATGCTGAACACATACCCAGAGCTCTTCCCCTGGAGCTTTTAAACTTTTCTAAGGATTAATTTGTGTTGGCTTTTCCTTTGATCTCTTGTTTTGGTTTTGTTTGTTTGTTTCTTCTAGTGACTCGACCAGGACTAGGTTGTCGGGAACTTGTGTCAAGAAACCTGTCCAAAATTCTGCCAGGTCTCTGTCATGATCTGACTGACTGGGTTGTAAGCACAAGAGTGAAAGCATCCCAGCTCCTGTACACATTATTGCTCCATGTAGAGGATCACATCACACAGCACATGGAGCTGCTGCTCAGAACTTTGTACCAGTCGTGCTTGGATGAAGAAAGTGATGTGGTTAAAAACGTAAGTTTGATCTCTTAAAGTAGCTGTTGTACACTGAATAAAGACTCCTTTCTTTATAGTCCTGAGTCTGACTTCTGAAGGTTGACCTTACCATAGGTCACTGGAAATTGCTGAAGGATCAGGCTCAGGTTTTTAGGGGTGTTAAAAACATTATACTTACCAACTGTGATAAAATAAATGTAGAAGACCAATAGTGAAGGTATTTAAACTTCAGTTCATATGCCAACTCCATGAAGCATTGATAATCGCCTCTCTAAAAACCATAAGCAGTGGATTAAAGCATAAAAGTCTTGAGGTAATAAATTCAATGTAAAAGAAATGTGCAGGTCATGCCCTTTCAAGTTAATTTCACTTATCTCCCCCTGCTCCATAATCCAACTATATACTGAGGTATGTTTCTTCCATGTGATACCCATATTCAGTTTTTGAATCCTTGACTTAATGCTTGGAAAATGCTGGTAATTTGTGAGGAATAATTAGTTTATTTTTTTCTAACAGTTAATGCTTTCAACACTTTGATCAACAAATCAGTAAAACAGATGTAGTTGAAGACATTAGATAAATTTAGCAAAAGAAAGACAGGTGCTAGAAATGTTCTTACAATTTTAAGATAAAATCTTCAGTTCATATTTCTACGCAAGGAAGAGAACATATGTATAACAAAAAAATATCCACCTAACTTACTTTAAAGCTACAAATTTTATTACCTTGGAAAATTGGAAGAATGTGTTCTGCTTACTGGATACAAGTAGTTCAACCAAATGGCCAACCCTACATCAGACTTGTCTTTAGGTTCCTGCTGTCAGCTTGGCTATAACAGAATTAAAAAAATTAGGACAGTAAAGGCACATAGCCCTGCTGTCCTGGTCAGATTTCCTATTGCCTGCTTATTGCTATAGATCTAAATTCAAAAATGTGTGTTCAAACAGCACATAGTTTTCCCTTGCCTTCCCTTAGTTACCATATTTGTCTCTTTCTTGCAATTCCATCACTAATCTTGCAGGTGCTTCCAGAGATTTATCCCCAATTAGATGATTTTGGTATTTAATTAATGGTACTTTTTATTGCACCAAAACATAAATATACAGCAACTTGTGTTTGTGAATGCCTTTTATTGCATAGTGATGCAATTTCCCAGGGTTCTGTGATAATATCCTCTATAGTTCCTCACTGTAGGACCTGTTTCAGAGCAGCCTGCAAGGCAGGGATGGGATCAAAGGGTGCCAGTATCATGGGAAATGAATAATATTTTAGGCCTTTTCAGTTAAAGCAATAAGAGATGGAAGCAGCGGGCAGTTCCCCCCATGGCAGTGCTTCCACACTAAACCAGGTATGTAATGTCAGCTTCAAGATATAGTACAATAACAAAAAAATCTCTTTCAGGTTCTTATAGTTACAGCTTTTAATAGACAGGGGGTGGGTCCATTAAGAGCAAGCCTTGGAACAGCATTTGGAGGACAAAATGCTAAACCACTAAATCTGCAACATCTGGTTCTTCTAAACTAGAAACTTTATTATGCTGAGAGTTGTACACTTAATTTCTGTGCCCTGCTTTCTCATGGAAGTTTGTCTGATGAGAAGGGTGCTTGCATGCCTTATTATGTGCTTACTGAACATGTCAAGAAAATTTCTTCATGCATATAATCATTACTGAGCGAGTGGAAAAGGCCTACAATGCAACTGCTGGAGCATTTAAAGTAACAGCTGGAATCATAAAAAGAAAAAGCCCACGATATGTTGAATGGTCTTTGTGTTTTCAGGAAAATCCTCAAGTTTTCCTGTTCCTTTTTCAGAGTGTGAAAGCGGCAGAATTGATTGGAACATTTGTTAGCCCTAAGGTGTCTTTGAGATTAATCACCTCAGCCTTTGGGCAGACACCCAAACCGTCCTGTGTGATGGTTCTGGCTGCAGTGATTCGAGGGAGCCCCAAAGAAATCCTACAGCCTCACGTGGTCCAGCTTGGCAACACACTGTCACAACCTGGAGTTTGTCAGCGATCTGAAGAGGTAAGGAAGGCTGGAAAACACATAGCAGGCTACAGGTTTTGATCAATGTATTTTTTCCCTTGTTCTCCCTAAATGCTCCCATTCTGGTTTGTCCCTTGCATACTTGTCCCACCCTGTCTCAGGATATAGCTGTGGATGTGTGTCTGAGACAAAACAAGAGATTTCCTCTCCTCCCTGGGCCATGTTGCGGTCTCCTGGGCAAATCTGCTATTTCCAAAAACTTACTAACAGTCCAGTCTCTCAGCAGATGTAGGTTCAGGCTTGAGAACTGCTATAGAAGGCTTCATATAGTGATAGGAAAGTGAAGAGGCATGGCAGGGAGAGAAGCAGCTGTTTAGTAAAGTACTGTAATAACAGAGGACTACCTTAGCTGATCCTGAGGCAGAGTTTAACCCATGTTTTGAAATTCCTTGTGTTCACAATCCAAACAAGATCATATATTTCAATCCTCATCAGTAAAAATGACTGGAGATTTTTCATAGTCCATTGTAATTGGCATGTCAGGTTTCCCAAAAAAGATTCCCTCTTAATGCAACTTTTTTTTGGTTTGTATTCTTATTTTCCATTTTAAAAGGAAGGCACCAGTACTTTATATATACATTTAGGAGCACGCTTTGTAAATTTTTGGGCCTGGTTGCTTCTCTTTAAGTGACAATCTAGAAGGAAGACCTTTATAAATTAGAAATTTACTCCCAAGTGTATCCTTAATTAATGGCTGAGCCTGAAGACCATTTTTATTTTCGCATTTGAAGAATATTCATCAATTGCTATATAGGGACGTGAGAGATTCTCTTCAACATGAAATGGCAGATTTTTGAACATACAGGACTTTTTTTCCTTTCACTTATTCAAATGTGGAAATAGATCTGTTAAAGATGCTCAAGATGAATCCCTATAATTTTCCCTATAAATGAAATTCCAGCTTTAGTTGCACCAGAAGTTTGTTAGGCCTGTGCTGTTAAGATAACCAAAAAAGGACCAGTGCTGTGCCTTCAGAAACTCTGACTTCATGTCAGATGCAGACTTCCCCTTAAAACAGTTATTCATGTGTGCAGACTGAATCTGGCCTAATTGTCTTTTTGAGCCAATGTAAGATATATGTTTGAAGTTCTTCCCTCATTAGGTTTCTTCCCTGATGAAATATGTACCAGTGATGCAGGAATTAACCTTAATCTCCACGAAGCCTGTGATGATTAGGAACTCATATAAGTGGAAGCACTGTAACCTGATTGTTCAAATAACAACTCCCTGAAGTACATCTGCAAAATTGCTGTGAGGTTTAAGCTTACCACTTCCATTTGGCATTAGCTACAGGAGTCAGATCCATCTGCAGCTGAAGGTTTGGGGGAATTGTTCTAGCCTTTAGTCTTGGAAAACAATCTTTCTCTATTTTAGCCAGTGAATGCTGAACAGACACTGTTTGGCTAAGGATTGACCATGTCCATGAGATTAATAACATTTATAACTAACCCATTCCTAGACTTGATTTATTTTTTGGAAGTAAATTTGTAACAATGGCCCCTTCTGTTCACTGACAGCTTCATGAATATCTGATGTACTTTATCATAGAAGTCATGGCAAACTAACTGACAACAATATTGACTTCAACTGGTATCAGTTGGATCAAGATAACATGAATTATATTGCATCAAATGAGACAAATTGGCTGACATAAAAGCAAATGCTCAGGTTTTCTAGGTTTATGTATTTAACTGTCACTGTTCATCCAAAATAGTCAAACATGGAATAATATTTCAAAGAGTTGTACCAAATACGTTATTAATTAACAAATTGCACTTCAGAAAGAGAAAGTGGTATCAGCAAGCACTCCAAAATGCTTTGATGTTTTTATTCACCATTCACCAGTGAACCCATTGTGTGATTAAGAGCAGGGTAATTTATTTTGCTAACAGGACAAGGTAAATACAAACAGCCAGTGTGGGAGGAAGATTGTATTGTATTCTATAAAAAGTAGAATGCGGGTAATCAGAAGAACTAACATGAAATTATCAATGTTACCAATGGAGGGCATTATACAGTGCTCAGATTTTATTACTGTCATTTCCTGTCTCTTAAAGAGAATGTTATTATTTTCTAAGAGAACAGAAACTATATGCTTTTATTACAAAATAGGTATTCTATATGGAGCAGTTGCTTTGCTGTGTACAAGCATTGATTGATGTGTGCCAGGAAGACTGCAAAGAAATTAGCTTGCAGCTAATGAAGGTTTTGGTGACCATAATGGCAATACCATCCACTCAGGACCTTAAAGAAAAGGTAAACCATGAGCTGGTTTAATATTTTGTTGTGTTTCTGTCTTTTACTATTGATAAGAAACTTCACGTAAACAGAGCCATATTATTTGTGGGGAGTAATAGCCTGTGGCAAGTCCAAGGTTGTGCATCTCTCACTGTACAGACTGTATATGGTTAGTACCAGAATTAAGTTTGGAGTTGAATTTACAATTTGGGACATCAGAGCCTGTGGATTATGTATCTTCATAAGTTTGATTTGAGGCTCATAGGGTTAGAATACATGCTGCTTCCAAGCAGGTCCCTAGAATTCAGTCAAAAGCACCCAGTGTGGGTCTGCAGGCTGAAATTACAACTAGGATTTTATTTTTTTTACATGTGTTTAGGTTAGGTTTCAGAATAGATGGCTTGAGGTGTCTTACTGGAACATGGGAAGCTCAGAGTGGGATGGGGGCAGCCATTGGCCTAGAAGAGCACTTTACTGGAGTGGACATTAATCACTGTATCACAGTTTAAGCAAGTTTTTGCCCAGAAAATGTCCAAGAGTTTATGCTTGTCACTGGATTCTGGAAAGCCTTGGGCATGCTGGGGGTGCTGATTGAACTGTTGGTATTTACTTCTTAGGTGGATGGAAGTTACTGGCCAGTGCATATTTGGTTATACACAGGAAAAAATTCACATTTATTTTCTGACCATTAAGGAGCAATTCGCCTAGAGATCAAAAGCACTACTAGCCTTAAAAAAAAGTGATGGTTTCATAGTAATTTTTTAATCTTTAGCCAGAGATCAGACTGATTTTACAGTAGTTGACCTTTTTACCTCCCCACCAGAAACAAAAGTTTAAATGTCGCAGGAATGCTTTAAAATCAAGGACAGCTGTACATGCCTGGATAATAGATGAGCCTTTTTGGCTCAGCATTATCTCACCCCCTTATTTCTCTCTTCCTCTTTCTTCCCCAAGCTAAATATCATATAAATCAGCAAGCCATCCTCATGCAGTACAATTATGACCTATCCCAGTTGTCTTTTTTCAAACATACACCTTCAATGCGGTGACTATTCTATTTCCTTTTCTCTTGCTCCCAGGCATGGTATTCCAAAGGCCTGTGTAGCATCAGTATTTATGGCCCCAGAGCTGACAGGCTGCCTCCAAGGAGGCATAAGGTATTCTGAAAGAAATGAAGTAGAACAAAGCTTGAAACAAGTATTGAAAAGACTTTGCAGGTCAGAGGGTTGGGATGACGATCTGTCTAATGGAGAGCCAACGCAGGAGTGGGATTTTGGGAGGGTTGCTGTTTTTGTTTGTTTGCTTGGGGTTTTTTTCAGACAAAAAAATCTGTCCAAGTAAGCCTTGGACAGATGGGTCTGGTATGTTTTGTGGTATCTGGTATGTTTATCCCTGTGGTGGACTAAAAAGTCCGCAATGTCCATTTAAAACCTTACAACTTCATACTCCTACAGAGAAAGCAGTTTCATACTGATAAATCCTAATTTTCATACATGGAAAAGTTAATCTTCCAAGATGATTAAAGGTTTAAGATGTTCCTGCAGTGGCAGATGATTTTTTAAGTTGACAATACTTTGGATAAGAATCCTTTTTCTCATTAGCCTTTCTTTCAGCTAGACAGATAGAAAATCTGGCAGTGAGATTACATAATTGCAATATTTCAAAGTTGCCACAAAGACAAATATGGCTTGAATTTTAATTTTTTTTCTCCAGTTATTGACTATTCTGAAACTTCAAAGTGAGCTGTACAGCTTGCAGGAGGCAAAGAAGTCTCTGTTAAAATAGCTTAAGAACATATAGTACAAAAGCATTACAGCTGCTCTACAAGTATGAATTTGCTGTTTGGAAAAGAAATCTGTATTCAGGATCAAAAGATTTTGAGTATAAACATATATTATCCAAAAACTAGCATTATAGAACTTCAATTCAGGTTTTACTGTAAGGGGACAGGAGATCAGTGGGACAGTGGGGATCACAACTGATGTGACCTGATGGTGAACACTCTGGTCTTGCCTGACTTGTGTCCATGATGGTTCTGGTTGCTTGGGGCTGAGTCAACAGGCCCGGACCACCAAGTGAGCCCAGCGGTGGCACGAGCAGGAGGGTGGGTTATAGCCCCAGAGAGACTGCAGCCCCATCAGTTGTGAGTCTCTTAAGCATGATTTGAGCTTCTCAGTGATTTAACTGGCAACCTAAGATAAGGTTTTGTTTCATTGCCAGTGCCCTGTGCTGTCTTGGCTCTTCTTCTGGCACATGTTGAATATTAGCATGAAAATAATGTGTCATTAAACTTGTTAGTTTTCAAATAGAGAAAAGAAAATCACCTTTGCTACTTATTTATATTTTACTGGGAGATGATTCTTAATGAAACAGTATGCATCAGTCTACAGGCATATTTATCCTCTCTTTTTAATTGCAATCTTGAAACCACTGAAAGTTCATTTTAAATCATATGTGAACAATGTACTATTTTGTGTCTCTTGTTCAATGGAAAAAAATCTGGTGGATTATGGTGGGATTGATAATGGGGAACAGTTTCTGTCTTGATATATTCTGTAAATTGTTCCAATTAATTTATAAGTAACTTATATGTAAAATATTCATTTAACCGAGCTGGTTTGGCTGGCTGGCAGAATGCTTTCAGAAAGGAGAAATCTGTTGTGCTTGAGGCAGGCAAACCTGTCTTCAAGTAACCTTTGTCCTTAGCAAATCCTGATTTATATATTTTTTCCTAGAATTCTCATTTATTTTCTCCACATCTGGTACTACCATAAAAACATCTTTGTCTGGCAAGTGATTAGTCTGTAAGAGTCTAAAGGCCCTAGACATGTTCCAGCTAACTTGTGTAGTTGAGTTCAGCTTAAAAATATTAAAACTATGAGTACAATTTGTAGTTCTACTGAAGCACTGAGAGTCAAATGATGTCACTCAAGGCTCTGCACTACATCTTTCTCTGCTGGAACTGGCCATGCTGGCAGCACAAACCCTTAGTGGGTTTCCTAACAGTGTCTTGCTCCCCATCCTTGATTCACTGTCTACTGAAATCACTAAGACTATAGATGCTGCTTCCAGCATGCTTTTAATCTCTTCCTTGGAGAAGTTTTATGCTTCTGGTAGATGCCTTCAGGAATTGTAAAAGCAAATTTTCCTTTCCTTTGAAATACATGTGCTGCAAGTGATTAAGAAAACCTATAGGCTTCCTTGCCAAGCGTGATCATGTCTGGAATTCATTTGGTACTTGTTTTTACATGTTTCATTTGTACATGTTTTATTTGCATGAAGTAGTCTAACTGTAAATATGAAGAAGATATTTCCAATGTAACAGAGAATTTTGGTACTTTCTAAGCAAGAGAAGGTGAGAATTTCAAAATTATCCTGCCCTGTAAAGAGAGAGCATCCTGCATAATTAAACTGGAGGGGAGGAATTGAGTGAGGGGAAATGCCATGTCTCCTCTGACCTGCAACACCAATCATTTTTAGAAGCTACCATAGCCTGCTAGATGGGACTGTGAGAAATTCCCTCTATGTTAATGTTTTAAATCATTCTTAAATTAAGGAGAAAAATCACTACATCTTTAAAACCACTAAGAGCCTTTTTTACGATATGGTTGGTTTTTGGATAGGTCTGCACATGGATTAGACTTTCATTTTGCTGTTATGTTGCTTTGTTCCTCATGACTTCATTTTGAAACAAGGACAAATATTTCATTTCAAGTAAGAGTTAATGGATGTAGTATAAGCAGACATTAATTATCCATCTTGATTGTTTAAGTAGAAACTATGAAAATCTTCCTGTGTCCCTTCTGTTCTTATAGTATGAGTTTTAAATGTTTGGCATTCTTTTATTAGCATTGCTCCAGTTAAAGTATCCTGTCTCTGTTTTAACAGGTGGAGAAAACAATGTCTTCATTAGCTGAAGTGCAGCAACTGGATAGTTTTCACTGTCTCTACAAGCAGCACATAACTGAGCTCCTGGAGTGGGTTTCAGTGTCATGTGATGGGTGGACCTGCTATTCTCCAGAGGTGTTACAGTTAGAGGTCATCGCAACCCATTCAGGTACAGCTTATTGCGTGGGTCTAAAAAACTAAAGTCTCAATCTCCATAGCCTGCAGCCAGGTTGTGTTTTGTAATGAACACTGTCATACTCAGAAACCTCACAAGAACATGATGGAAAGCAAAACAATGTTTAAGCATCTCATATTCCAAAAGATTCGTTGGCTGCAAGGAGCCAATTAAAAGCACTTATGGAAAAGTGCACTTTCAGGTAAATGAAATAGGTTAGGATTAAACGGAGATGAACTGATGTAGTTTATGTGTCCAAAAATGTATCTGTTTTTTCCCCATCTATTCACTGGTCTTTCAAAGGATACTAACTTTCCCTAACACTCACTGCTGTTCATCAACACATTGCTGTGTAGAGATTAGTGAAACACTTTGGTGTAGGTTTCACATACCTGAAGTCCTGCACAGTGAATGCCCCTCTGACACAGCTCTCCAGGTTGCATCTACAGTGAAGGACATCATGACAGGCAGCTCTTTTCACCTAGACACACATTTTAAGATCATTAGAATGGAAAGTCCTGCTTATTTGTTTTTTTCTTTGTGTTGGTTGAACAGACAGTCACTTCAGCTACAGGTGAAGTATCATTGTGGTTACTGCAGACAGTTAAATGTGGACAGGTGTGTTTTCAAGGACTGTATCTTCTGCATTTAATCCTTGAATCTCAAAAAAGCCCTCATTAAACCTACATGAAGCACCCACTTGCTGGTTTGTGCAGCAACCAGCATAAGCACTTTTTCTCTTTCTCATCTGTGGAAAAAACAAAAAGTTTTTCAGCACAAGATCCAAGAGTTCAACCTTTCTGTATATTTGTGTTCCCATTTCCATGACTAAGGGACTTCTAGATAGTTGTCTCTGTTTTCCTTTATGCTAAATAAATCATCAAATGTCTGGGCAAACATTTTGGCTTGTACCCAACACTGGTAATATGCTATTGTCTGTGTTTTCTGTCTGACACAGCAGCTCCTAGAGCTATTTTTTTTTCTTTCTTTTCATTCCCACACATAATGTTGTTTTTAATCAATTTAATCAGCTTTACTCCTTTCACATTTCTCAGTTTTTACTGCTTTTCAGGAACGTATGCTTAAGCTGAAATTAGCAATGTAGTTTATTTTGTTTATTTTCCATCTGTTGAATTTTTTATCAGTTTGATATAATAGTAGTATCTTGTGAATGTCCCAGAACTCACATGAAGCAATGTATATTGAATAAATGCTGGAAAGTAAAGACCTATTTGTTGGCACAGATATTTAGCAAACTGCAGTTCAACACCCTGTATTGCTTCCGTCTAGACAGTGAAGATTTGTTGTCTTTTCATTATTATTTTAAATATTAAATTTCCAGATATTATTAAATGCTATTGAACTTGTTTTGGAATCTTGAATACTTCAATCTGTCCATTCCATGTGTGAGGAATATTCTTGTCATCAGAAATGCCAGTGTTGTGTCTCCTTCTGGGAAGATTTTCTGAGTGACTGGAGTTGAATGGAATGTGCATCTCAAGGATGCAAAGCTGAAGAAGTTTCTAGAGTAGTTTATTGCAAAAATAGAGCAGAAAGAGCATTCTACAGCTAGAAGCTTGCACAATAAAGCATATATATATTCTCTGTGTACTCTTCGTCTTTAAAACCATGCAGATGTTAATCAGTATCAAGGAGAAAGGCACACATTTCCTTCAGTTTCAGGAAAATAATTTCTAAAATTGTTGGCATAACAGCTTAGAGTTTTGTTTCTTGTTTAGAGGTGAAAACAGAATTCATCATAGGTGTGAAAATATTAACAAACCAAAGAATTAATTTAGAAAATATTTTTATTTCAAATAGCTCCTAAAATTCATCACATTTTAGATTCTCTTGCAAATAAGCCTTATTTAAACATGGAGAAGGAATGCTGCTGCAGTAATTCTATTAGCCAAGTTTTGAAGCTGATCCTTTCAAACATGCCCTTTCCTGAGCCTCCAGGAGTCATCAACATCCTTGAATGCTGCATGTGGGAAAACTTGACAGAAAAGTATAGTTAATGCTGCCATGTGGAGAGGTGTCAGGGTCATAACTGATTCAGTATAATTTCTCATTAGGTTTAATAAAACCAAAACTTTGTACCTGCCCTTAGATTTTAGGAGTTACCTAGAAACAGCATTAATTCCAAATGCATTAGTCCAGCTGAAATGTCCTTTTGTACTGATGGTCCCAGAAACTTGTGGGTGTCATGGACGTGTCCATGCTACATAGAATCATGGAATGATGGAATAGTTTGGGTTAGAAGGGACCTGAACGACCATCTTGTTTCAAACCCCTGCAATGGGCAGGGTCACCTTCCACTATCCCAGGTTGCTCAGAGCCACCTCCAACCTGGCCTCGAACGCTTCCAAGGATGGGGCAGCCACAGCTTCTCTGGGCAAATGTGGCACAGCAGTAGCAAGCTAAATGAGATGTGGAGAAACAGATCTTCAGGGAGCATCACCCTGCCATGGCCAAAACTGTGGGTACCTGAGCCTGTAAGGAGTTAGTCTGTGTATTTGTGCACCACCTAATATGATGTAACATGGATACTTTAACAGCTGCCATGCAAAAGTGAAAAGCTAAGTACTACTTTAATACCAGATATATTACAAATTTTAATACATTTGTATGTTAAACATCTAAATAGATCTGACTAGTAGCCTGAAATAAGCTTTACATGTTTGCTTTGTAGGTCCTGTCATAGGTGAAGCTCTCGAGGAGTTTATTCTCATTCTGAAGATGTGTCTTCAGCCAAACAAAGATCCCCAGATGCGGTTAAAACTTTTTACTGTTTTGTCACAGTTGTTCCAGAAAGCAAGTGAAACCATCAATTCTCAGGGGTAAGTGGAGGTCTGATTTCACACAGCTATTTGAACACTGCAGTAGCATTAAGAAGTAATGACCATGGTAGTTATTTAACCCCCTAAAACTGTGCCCGTGTTGGCATGTCTGGGAGAAGAAAGACTTTCCCACCATCTTCTACAGCATATTTTTCTTGCTGTATTTTTTAACAATATTAGAAGGATGGAGTTCAAAAATATACAATTAAATGGAAGTCTGGACTTTCTCCACTGTAGTCTTCCTACCTTTTTAACTGAAAGCTTTTGCGTGAAGTGTGCTATTACTCATTTCTGTATTTTCAGGATCCAATATTAAATTCCTTATTCATATAAGAAACATCTTTGTTGCCAGTAGATTACTTGTTTAAATAGTCATGTAACTGAGTGGTAGTTACAAGATTAATGTAGATATGCTAGATTATCTCCCTGAAAATAAAAGAAAAGCCCTTTGAAAATTTTTAAATGTTTCAGGATCTAACTATTTGTTGTAAGCTAATTTGCATCTAACAGAATTCAAAGACCTCCAAATTCTTGGAGCCAAGAAATATCATCTCATAGGTCCTGTGATACCCTGAACACAACAGTAATGCTTATCATGTAACAAAGTATTTCAGTCTTAAAATCGAGTCTGCATCTAAGCAGTATGACAGGTACATTACATGGCACACTGTATTTCTAACTTGAATGGCTCAGCAGAAGGAAGATTTCTTCATTCATTTGTTTCTCACCTGTACAGTAGGCTTGGTAGCACTTCTTTGTCTGAAAGTCTCTGAAGTGCTCAGGTAAGTGTATTAAGTTAGATCATGTGGGTACTGCTAGTAGAGACAGCAGATCACTGCAGGACCACATGGAGAACACCATCAAAGATTAAACTTGTTTTGGCAGCAGTCAAAGTAAATAGGATGAATAACAAAATCTTGCATCTCCATCTGGTCATTTGTGTAAGTAATGGAGCGAAAGAGGGGGAAAAGAAACCCAACCCAATGAGCTGCCAGCTTGGTTAGTATTCCCAGGAAAGGGAAATTATCAGTGTGGAAAAGATAGAAGAATGTGTCTCAGAGTAATAGCCCCTCCCAGGGAGTGTGGCCACACCTCACACCAGCTCTGCATACAGCACTGGTGGGAGTTGTTTCGCTCAGGGCAATGTGGGTGAATGCCTTTGTCAGGATCAGATATGTCCAGGAAGGGTCATAGACCTGTTTTTATGAAGGATCACTCCTGGCTGAGGATGGTCCAGCCCAGCTCATAATGAGGCTCTCTGTCCTCTAAGAGCAAAGTCATGAATTTTGCCAGTAGGTTTATCTCCAAAGCTAAAAAGCAGTAGAAGCAGCTAAATGACTCTTTGAAGTCTTGATCCTACTTATGATTGTCACAGCAGATGCTTTCATTAGGAAGTAACATGTAAAGTTTTTGTGTTTGAAGAGCTGTTTGCAAAACATTTTTGGAGGTTTTGATTTGTAAAAGCAAATATAATTTTGTTTTGAATTACCTGGATTTAGGATGTTAAGTTTGAAAAAAAAACCACAAAAACATATACATGGAAAAAGCCTCAACACACAATTCATAAATATAAAAAGCAAAGCACAGCAGTGTCATAAAAGCAGAAAAGGAACCAACCTAGAATAAAAATGTATAAAAAATAATTAACATGGAATGAGAGCTTAAGTATAGAAGACCATAAACTGGGGGTAGCAATTTTAATGCAAATCCAAGCTCTGCTTTCTTCATCTCCATAAAATCTGGGTATTATTGTCTACACAGATCATATTTTAGTTCTTTCATATCCAGTTGATAATAAAGTCTCAACTCTGTGAATACAAACAGCACAGGCAGGGTATCTTCTTTCATGGAAATTACTCACTTTTAGAATTAAGTTACACAGAGTTACAACAATAAGGTCTGAAAATGGAAAGAGAGAATTTAATTGCATCACCAGCAGCAAAACTACATCTTAATGGTAATGAGAGATAGTGTTGGGAAGTAGCACTAAGTTGCAGTTGCACTATTGAATTCACTGCTGGCAGTAACTTGTTTAGCTCCTTAAAATGATTCTAACAGCTGAGATAGGAAGGCTTTTGGTTATTCTGCTAAGCACAGTTGTGTGGTCATCCAATTTTGTTTGAGTCTGACATGATTGAGGCAGATAATTGCCAGATACTGCTTTACTGATTCTATTTCAAGGCACTGGAACAAACATTCTCACAAATAGCAAAGCATTATGGTTAACATAATGCTCATGGAATTCACCTCTGTGTCTTGACAGATCTTTTTTTTTTTAACAAAAGGTTTTATTAAAAACAGAAGCAGCTACTGATCAGATAGCACAGAGCTGCTTTTAGTTTTGGAGCTGAAAGGAAATCTGGAAGGATGGCGATCATTAGTTATATCTTTTTCCAGCAACTTTTTGAAGAGAAAGTTATTCGTTCTCAAAAATGTGTTTAAAATAATAGGTCTAAGGGTTTGTACAAATTTAGATGTATCTAATGGGTTGTCAGATTTCTTGTTATTACTTAAGTGCCATCTGCTGACAGGAAGCAGGAGTGGCTGGATCTCTGCCTTCCTCAGACACCCAGGGCTCCCTTGCCACAGGGCAGAGCAGCAGCCAGGTCTATTTTCCTCATGTTGGAGGCAGAGATTTGCAGCTGTTTGTGTGTGTGTCAATAGATAACTAAGCCTGGCATCAGGTCATACGTGGACTACCTGCAGTAGGGGAAAGGTAGTTATAGGAAAGAAGTAGCTACAACTGTATTTCTTATTTCATTGATACAATATTATTATGGATTTTTTTATTGTGGGATTTTCCATGATGGATGATTTTGTTTTGATTTTGTGTGGATTTTTTTTTAAGTGCTTACTGATAATTGTTAGTTGTTAACATGTGCCTGGTATGGTTGTCCTGTGTCTTGGCACATCGATGAAGGGGCCACTTATTCATCCTGGAAATGCAGGACTCCTAGAAAAGTCAACACCAGCTTCTTCCCTTTGTGCCAAGCACCATGGTGGGGAAGCACTGTTTGGCACTGAGGTGGTCACGGTTTGAACAGAAGTTTGAACAGAGTGGGACAGGAATCAGGGTAGATTGAGTGTGTTACTTGCCAATCTGTTTGCATGCTGCCAGCCAATTTGTAAAGCAGGGAATAACCTGAGCCCCAGTTACTGACCACAGCCAGGCACTAATGTCTGGTTTATGCAGTAAAGTATTAATTAACCTGTGTATAAGATCTATATCTTTTAATTTAAAATTATTTGAGCTGGAATTAAATGGGTGTGAGGGAATCCTGCTCATTACAATTACTGACTCTTACAGCAACTCTTTGCGTAATAGTCATTCAACAGAGAAGGAGGAAGAAGCATTGGCAAAAATACCACTAATTTGTGTTTGTTAAAAAAATAAACTAGTATTGGGACTGGCACCATCAGAAAATCCTGCAGAGCTCATCCTTGAGGGAGATGAGTTCCTGAGCCAAGAGAGAGCTGAAGTCTTCTGTGTAGGCTCCCTGCAGTATCAGGAGTTCAGGTGTCATCAATAGCATTCATACTTTTGACATTAGAAATACTTTCCACTGGACAGTCTCAAAGGGCCTCACAGATATTGCTGGTCCTCACAGCACTCACATGGGGTGTGTTATCTCCACTTCACAGACAGAGCAAGTGAGACTGAGAGAAGGTAAGTAGTTTACCAAGATAACAGTGAGTCATGGGCATCGTCTGAAGTGTGAGAAAGTCTCACCTCCCCCTTCCATGAATGTTAGGTAGTTGTTTAAATATTATCTAGAAAAATTAAGTTATGAAAATCTTATCATATCCATTACAATCACACTGGCTTATATGATTTTATTTATTTTTTTTAGAATCCTTTTTCCCCCTGTTTCTGCCTATGTTTCTATGATAGAAAATTCTCTTTTACATCCTGTCAGTCTCTTTATCACTTTCTCATGAACCTTTATTTTGCTTTCTTATTTTTGGCTTCAGGCTGTTCCCTAGCTACCTTGAGACTGTGATAAAAGACATCCTGGCTCCTAATCTGCAGTGGCATGCTGGAAGAACAGCAGCTGCCATCCGTGCTACAGCTGTATTGTGCCTTTGGGCTCTCATCCACTGTGAAATGCTTTCACCAAAAGAGGTAAATTCTCTCTTCCTAGTCCTTTGAAATCTTAGGCAGGAAAACAAAATAAGTGCAAGGGGGGGAAAAAAGAATAAATCCTTAGAGTAAGTAATATTTTCAGACAGATGGACAGTTTTCATACTAAAACTCATTAATTGTAATGGAACATTAAGGACTGAAACAGGCAGTGGAAGGATGATGATGTCCTGGTAAGAGACCTGAGGCCAGCAATATGCTGAGCTGTAGAACTGGCCAGCATCACATTTTCCAGATATTTTTTCTAAGATAACATCAGTTCTGTAGCACAAAATACTACTCACTATTAACCAAACAATTTGGGTACTTGACATCACTGGACCTGTGCCTGTGCAGCAGCACTGGAACCAACCAGGACATGCTGCTGCCTCACATGGCAAAGACAAGTTGTCTGGTGCCTTGGAGCCCACAGGTCCATTGAGGGGAAAAAACATAAAATCCAAAAGATTCCTGGAAAGGGCAGGAGGAATTGAGATGGCATGTGAAGAATATCTGTAGAAACTGAAGTGGACAGCTAGCAAGGAGTACACATACAGAGATGTTACCTATCAGTGATTAAGGATTAATTGAATCTGAATGGGTTTCTGAAGCAACTTTGGTATCAAAAATAGCATTTGGAAATGATGTGCTGGAAATATTTTAAATATAAGGGCATTTTTTTTAAAGTAAATTGAACTAAACTATTAAATGTTCATAGTCTTTATCGTCTTTGTAACAGACAAAAGTGCTTAAACAGACATAACTGGTTGAGTTCACACATACGAAAACACTGGTATCAGAGATTGCTGTTCTAGTTAAACATTTTTTTCTGAATCGGTGCCTTAATGCCTGTTTGGCGTTAATGGATACGAAATGTACATAGCAAAGAAATAGAAATTCCGACACTCCCCAACCCATCCCGACGCAGGCTCCCGGTCAGGGCCGGAGCGCCATCTCCTGGTACGGGCGTGTGATCCTCAGCTCCGCTTTGGTTAAAGCCTCCAACAGTTTGGGGCTTTTATTTTTATAGGCGAGTAAGTTTTAAAGCTTTTACCAGTTACATAAAACTCATCTGCATGTATACTGTGCAATCATGAGCTGGATGATCGACTGATGGATTTTCATTTTCCAAGCAAGCTTACAGGCAAAAATAGATCTGTGCAACTTCTGAGATTTTCAGGATAACTTTTATAGGTAACTTTTTAAACTAAGCAAACAGTATCTGCCACAGCTAATGGTAACTGCTCTAACCACTAAGAATATTGTTTAGAGTGACTGAAAAGCTGTTACTCTTCTGTGCTTTTCCTATTAATTGTAGATCTTAAAAGTGAAAGATGAGCTAATGCCCCAAATTATTGCTTCCATGGATGAGGACTCTAAAATCACTCGACTGATGGCTTGTCGAATTGTTGATACTTTTTTAAAAGCCTGTGGGAAGCAGTTTGATGAAGATAAATTTAAGAACACTTACACAGGTATGTGCAAATGTTTAGTCGACTGGAGGGGGGAGAGTTGGGTTTGGTTTGGTTTTGTTTTTTACATGAAAAGCAAAAAGCCTTTTAACAGTTTGAGGTACAAATAGGGGCAGATTTTAAGTAGACTTGTTTGCCAGGTCTTCTTATCTCACTCCCATAGACATATTCTAATGCTATTTCTGTGTTCTCTTAGTGGGTATTTTAACTATTTGGGTATTTCTCCGCCAGAGCATAATTTTATAGATACTAAGGAAATGGAAAAAGTAAAGTGGTGTGGAGAATCATACCATTAACAACATCTTTGTGTATGAGAGGCAACTTAATGTCTTAATCCTGCAGAAACTGAGGCATGGTCTTAATCTGCTAAGAGAGGCTGCTTAAAATGTATAAAGTACACAGACACATTCCAAAAACTCCAGGTTTTAAACACCCAAGTAGGTATTGCTGTGTGTGACTCCAACAGCACTTGCAAGACCTTTCTGTAGCAGGTTTTAGTGGCAGTTTTTCATTTCACTGAAGAGTATTACAGGCAAGTTCATGTCCTTTGCAATTGACCTCACTCCCAGCCTGAGTGAACTGAGTGATATTCCCAACGTCATTATTCATTAGACCACTAGAGGGAACTTCACTCAATACTTTGGTCTGTGCAGCGCTTGCCAGTCCTTCATCTACACTGCTTTGGAATTTAGTCTATATGAAATAATGTGCTAAGTATAGTGAGAGCAGAACAGTACTGCAGTATATAAATGGCAGTCACATTGTTCTCTGTGCTGTGTTTGAGGGCCAAGAGCAAACCATTTCAGTGTACCATAAATAGACTTGAATAGGTGGTGGGGTTGGCTTTTTATCTAAAAAAAAACAAAGCAGAAACAACCAAACCCCAAAGAAAACCCTAATCTAGAGAGCTATATTGTAAAATAGAGCTAGGATCTGTAATGCTTCTTAGAATTAAGTTTAAATGCTAAACCATGAATCAGAAGTACAGACCATGTCCTTCTATGTACCAGAATTTATGCTCTCATATATACAAATAAATCGAACTTTCCCAAACTCAGCATCTTAATGACTGATACTTTTTCTTACATGGCACGGTAGAAATCTAATAACAAACATTTTTATTTTGGAGAAATACATGATCAGATAATTACTGAAGTATAACTTTGTATCTTGCATGTTCGATTAGCCTGCAGTGTAGTCATTCCCTGAAACAGTAACATTTGATAGAAATACCGTGCTTTGTAGAGCATGGAAATACTTAAACTTTGTAGTTCTGTAATGCATGAATAGACGTTCATAGTACCTTTTTAGAAGGAATGATAGAGAATGCCAAATTAATCTAAATACTCCTGTATATGTCTTTTGTTAATGTTTTTGACAATATAACAATCCAATAACAATGCACCGTGTGCTTTTAAGAACAATGTAATATTCAAAAGACAGAAATATGTCATAATTGCAACAGTAATTTTAATGATGACAGGATTTGTTTTTTCAAATACAAAAGCTAATTACCCTGCTCACAGAGCTGTTAGTTATTTATATTCTCCTTTTCAGAGGTTTTAAAGCGTCTGGATGATGCTTCGTGTGATGTGCGACTGGCAGCTGCTCACACCTTGGCTAATTGGTTTAAGTGCTTAAAGGACAGTGATGTGAAATCCACAATGGAAGGTCATGTTGAGTTTCTGTACCAAGAACTGCTGATACATCTTGATGACCCAGATCAAAATCTCCAAAATGCAGTCCTAGGTAAGACTTTCAGTCATGTATATTTTGAACAATGCTTTTAAAATCGTCATTCTGAGTGTTCTATGAAAGGGGCACACAGAGGTAGAGGATAATCCTGACAGGCTGGAGCTTTCCTTTGGGATGCAGTGGGTATGAGCTCTGACCATTTACTTGTGTGCAGAATGTAATGTTTTGTCCAGTGTTCACCAGGGATAAATATCAGGGCAGCTGAACTACCAGAGACTTTAGAGATGGTAAACAGGATATGGAGCACAGAGCCCCACCACTGCAGGATGTGACCATATCCCAGCCTGCTTGATGGGCTCTCTGGAATTTATTAGTGTGTCAGATTGTGTTCAAGAACATAAAATACAGACCTCAGTAAGTAGGGGAGGGAGGAATCAGGTTGTCCTCACTGGACCGCTTGTAGAACAATTTCTAGGTTCAGTTCCAGCTACTTTGAGAGAACTTGGATAGAAAAACACAGAGCAGCTAATAATTTATAAAACATATTTTTGTTTTACAGAAGTTTTAAAAGAAGGAAGCGTTTTATATCCAGATCTGCTTGTGAGAGAAATTGAAGGGGTTGTACATAAGCATCAAACACCGGTCTACTGTAACCAGCTACTACATCACATTCAATCAGCCAAGGAATCAGCTTTATGAATCACTCCTGAGATTCTTTTTAGAGAACTCATGTGAAATCTGTATGGCCTGGATTACTTTCATATTTTCTTTTGATTAAGAAAGGCTGAGCTGAAAATAGATTATTTTTTCTTTGTAAGTTCACTGTTGGCTCATTTAAAAGTCAAGTTGGCACAATCCTGTGTTCTTTGCTGTTTGAACAGTTCTTTGTATTTGTTAGCAATAAAACAATGTTCTAATTCACTTTGCATTGGAAGTTTTTCAGATACAAGATTTAAAGGAGGAATGCTTTTTCAGGAATTTAACACTATTTATAATTGAGAAAGATTATTTAACAAAGTAATAATTTAATGTCAAAGTAATTAATGTACTAAAGTAAGGACTCAGTCTTTCAAGGAGGATTTCAAACTCTGGATAAAATCGGACTTTGCAGAGTCAGGTGAGGATCAGTTTTATTAGAAAAAAAAAAGCAGCCAAACTTCTCTTGCATAATGCAGCAAAATTTGTAATGGTCTGAGTAGTCATATTTATGCTGTTATAATAGGGACATAGTAGGTGTCACTAAAAGAATAGGTTCTATTGTTATTGTATTACATTTCATGACAGAGTAAACTGATTTTTTTTAATTAAGGTTTATACATGGGAGGAAATATGCTGTTTTGACATTTAGATTAACAGTGTTTATATTTTTGTACAAATTATATCCCATTTGCAGTTTTTATGTTTATACCATTGTGCCTTGGAAAGCAAGCAACATTTGTTTGCATATTGCTTTGAAATTAAATTCTGCAACTTTAGGTTAAAGCTTGATTTGTTTGGGGGTTTTTTAATACCTTTGTAGTGTGTAAGTTTCAGTATTATCTTGTATTCTCAGCTGTGTAATAAAATAAGTGAGCTTCTAGCTGCTTGTCTACATCATTGTGGGGCAGCGTGCTGTTTATTAATTGCACGCACAAATCATGGAAAATCAGGATTCTGATGCGGGACTTTTTAATTATCTGTGTTACAGACAGAAAGTGCTCTTTGGCTTCTAATTCCCAAGTGTCTTGGCCTTGTATCAAGTCTAAAAACAGACTCAGTGGGGGTTGCTCATACTCCTTATGCTGTAGGAAGTCCTCCTGTTTGTTTGTCCTTCTGACCTAACTTTACCTTTTCAGGCTTGTGACATAATTGTTAACAAAACCATGATCTGTTTACAGAACTATCTACTTGCATTCTCAAAGAAACATTTAATACAGATTACACAAGTCTTATTCCAAGCTTAAAAGCAAAGTGAAGCAAACTTCTGGCCACTTCTCCACAAAATATGAGGTTGCTTTGAAAATTCTCGAAAAAGGGACAGTAATACTGACCATACAGAATAATTGAGTAGTTCCTTATGGATCCAAAAGCTATTGTGTATTCCTGTAGAATAGGATACTCATTTTAGATCCTTTGTACTGTCTTTGAAGTTGACTTTTAATGAAAAGCCAAAGTATAACTGTTCCTGTATTGAGCAGCATTTTGATTGACTAAAAACTATTAACTATTCAACTCACTACAGCTGGACAGGCAGCTGAAATTCATGGAAGGTGCAATGCAGGTGAAGTAAAAATCCCTAGAAAACATTAAATAGAGTGAAGAGGTTGTGGAGTCACCAGCTTTGGAGATACTCAAAACCTGACTTAACACAGACCTGGGAAACCTGTTCTGCTTGAGCCTGTGTGGCAGGAATGGGACTGTATCATCTCCAGCCTCAGCTGTTCTGTGATCCCATGAAATTGTTTCCCTAGTCTAATCAATGATTAAAAAGCCAATTTAATTAGAGTGCAATGTAACTGTCTGAGCAGAGCCCTTGTTCTCAAAAAAAGTGGTGTTTCAAGACACTTCAAAGCAGCACATTCTTCCAATACAACATAAAGTTTCACTTCAGCAGCAAGAAAACAGTTCTTATGGTAAAGTTCTCTAGAAAGTCCCCCAGATAAATCCTACTTAACAACACTACTACTGGCACATTATTTTTATCTTCCTATGTTGGCAAAATTTAGATTCTTGTACCACTGACTGCAGCCTCAGGATACTGCAGTACAAATGTCAGGCAGGTGCTTTTAATTTCCCTTGTGATCTACAGAAGAAATGTTTATAAACCCAACTTCAAATGTGGGATTAGAGAAGAGAACATTCTTGGGTGAAGTGGAATCTAGTCAAAAGTTTTTCAAGATGTTCTAAAGCTGATACACAAATAATAAGAGCTGAAGTCTTCATCAAGCTTGATATCTTCTGCAGGCTGGGGAAATGTTTTTGTCCATATGTTGAACATTTTGTTATCTTTCAGAGCAGTCCTTTGTGGGATGCCTCCCAAAGAAAAATCACCGCATCATCCACCAAACCAGCTTTTTCTTCAGAGCCAGGAGAGCTTGTTGAATGGAGTATTCTAACAGTCCTTCTGGAGACATGTTAAACACCAGCCTGATCTTGTTTGTGTCTGTGAGACAACTAGGTATCTGCCACTGCATCCTTTTATTAGAAAGTTTTCTGGGTGTAGCACTTGACATTATGCTGATCTGCTTATACTTTACCACTTCAATTTATCTCCCAAATTTCTCAAATCCCTATATGAAACCATACTACTTGTTGTTAAAGTTATTTTCTTTGAGACTCAGCTTTTTCAGCTTCAATCTTTTACTGCATCAGTAGGGGCACAATTGAAATGCACAATTTTTTTTTCCTATTTTGCCAGATCAGCTATTATATGTACTCAATTTAACTTGTGTTCATTACAGAATGTCACTAAGTCCATATGCATTACGTAATTTCTAAGCAAGGACAATTTTTTTGGTTATCTCGAACTTTCAGGCACTTTAGATAAGGAGTCTCTAGCCCTGCCCTTCCTGTGACAAACAGATGTGCCTATGTCTTCGTCCTTGTAAGCTCAAAGACCTGTTGTGGATGATCCTGGGACTTGGATTCTCAGCAAAACAAAGGGGTTTTGGTAAGTGTATGCACTTGTCTAACTGAACATTGAATCTTCTAAATATTGTTAACTATTTTAAATAGATTCTGTTATTTAGACATTGAGAAAGCACTGACAAATGGGGCACCTAGACTTCAATGGCAGGTCTTCATCAGAGAGCATTTTTAGGAGAGGCTGGGGGTTAAGAATGTTCCAGATCCATCCACCTCTCATTCATGCGGGTCCTTATATGGAATCTGCAGGTTTCGTCAGAAATGCTTTTGGCAGATTGCAGACAGTGAGTCTGCAGGTGCACTGAGTCATGTGAGCCCAGGAGAAGGTGCACTAATGCACCTCTGTGTGTGTGTGTCAGCAGTCTGCTCCCAGAGACTCACCTCCAGTTATGGCTGGAGAGTTGTTATAGAGCTCTAATTTCTACATGTAGATCTTTACCTGTTATAGTATAATAACTTCCCAGTTAAAACTAGGAGTTACCAGAAAGAATTAATATAATACATAATACAGTTTTATTACATACTATTATAGTAAAACTATTCTGTTATAGTACAGTATAACAGTTATTTCTGTCATTATAGTAGAAGTTATTTATTTATTTACTATATATAAGTTATCGTAGTAGAATAGCTCTAGTTCTATATATAGAAGTTAGAGTTCTGGTTATCTTGCTTGGGGGAAGCCCCTTGTCTGCACAAAACAAACACACTAGAACATTGTCCCAGATATAAAGTAACATCTTGGCCTTGGAAGCCAAATTGCTGGTTTGAGAGGAGCCAAGTTTCTGTTTCATTTGCAGAATCTGTGTTAGGATCCCTGCATGGGAAAGTGAGCAGCTGCTGGGTAAAAGAGTGGATCAGAGCTGGTCCTGGTGGGTACACCATGGACTGCTCTGTGTCCAGCCCTTCATGTGCAGGTCTAACCCTGTTTTAAAAAGAGAAAAAGAAAAATAAAGCACAAAAATCTTCATTTATTAGGCAGCTGAAGGATCAGCAAAAATTACAGTTAACAAGCTTGTGTCCATTTACTGGGATCAGTCCCTCAGAGAAGCAGTAACTGAGCTGAAGCAACAGATGAGAGCTGTGAGGAGAACGGCTGCTCTCCCGGCCTGCCTTGAGTGTAATCGGCTTTTCTTGTTAATGTCTGAAATCCCCTGTAAGTCAGGACGACGGAGGCCTAGTGGCAAAACTGACTTGAAGTGCTTTGCAACCCCCTTTACCTGGTAACCTAATTCCTCTGTACAGAGCACTCTTTGGCTGATGGCAGTGATGGTGTAGGGAAAGGGCCCTGGTGAACTCAACCATAAAGGGATGCAGAGGGTGAGAAAATTTAATGAGAAAGAAATCAGATTTCCAGATATTTTAGGCAATTTTCATACTAATACATATACATGATCATCTCCCCAGCCATGGACATAAAGGTCACCACATTTCCAACCTGTGCAGCCGCATGCCATGCCCAGTACCCAGTACGACCAGTCAGAAACACCTCACTGCACTGGTTTCTGTCACAGTCTGTCTGCACTTTCAGTAGCTGTGGGGACTTGCCCCTTTTGATAGCAAGGACCAGAGTGTGGAGCAGAACAGGTTTGCCAGGTGTGACTGCAGGAGTGCACTGGGAATGGGAGTCATGGTGGGAAGGAAGAGAGCAATAATATGGGAATTGTGATGGGAAGGGAAGAAGGGGGAGAACTACAGAAATGTGGACCTTGGATTGGTTCATCTTTGTTTTGCAGTTTCCCTGTACCTGGTGTCAGTTAGGAAAGCTTTTTCCCCCCTCTAAATTCTTAGCTGCCCTTTACTGCATTAAAACTGAAGCATTTTTAACATGACCAATTTTTATTCTTATTGACCATTTTTCTACACGCTGCAGTTTAGACAATAAAATTAAATGAGCCCACTTTACATTCAGAGCTCGTTGTTGGATGCTGAGAAACTTTGAAAGAATTTTTGTTTGCCTCAGAGCAGTTTCTTCTGGAAAGCAGAAAAATTAACTCCCTGTGTGTACCAGCATCTTTTAACAAAACTGTCAAAAGAATCTGACCAAGATTCCCTTAAGCCCTTGAAGCTAAAAAAAAAATGCTGTTGCTCCTCTTAGCCGTGGAGTAGAGGGAAAGCTAAGCTTTAAGTCATCATCTGCCATCCAGCCTCTTGGCTTGGTTGTGATGGAAAAACAACTGCTCAGGGCAAGTCAGAGCAGCCTGGGGAGCTGGAGAAATGCCCAGGGAGAGGGACATGCCTTGTCCTGCCAGAGCTGAGCGCTGCCTGCCCTGCCTGGGCTCCTGGGGAACAAGTGGGGAAACAGCCCTGGCCTCACACCACCAAGGAATGCCAGGGAGATTTAAACTAAGAGGTGATTTTGCTCTGACTATCTTAAGCTTATAAACATTATCTACTCTAAGGACAGGAAAACAGGTGTGGAGGAAGTACAGAGAGAGGAGGAGTGATCAGAAAACCGATTGTACAAAACAGCTACATGCAGGGAGGAAGCAACTGACGAGGGGCTGCACCTCTGACCAAACCTTGCACTGGGCTCAGCTCAGCTTTGGCTGCAGCATCCTAAAATTGTCACATAGCTGGAGCAACACTCTTCTAAAAGAAACAGTAGTTGCCCAAAATCAGTGCTGCATCAACATCAGTCAACACCTTCAGTGAATTTCTTTACCTTGCATCTGTTCCTTTAAGGATCAGCTGCTTTCACCCACTTTGTATCCAAACACTTGGATTATTTGATAATTTCATATTTATTACCCAGTCTTTCCCAGCAAGATGAGTCATTTCTCTCTCACACACAAGTAAATAACAGTTCATGGCTTGATTACCCTTTCCCAAGTGGCACATTGGCTATTTCCATCCCTGCCATTGTACTGCTCAGAGTCGCCAGGCCTGCAGCAGAACCGCGGGCTCGGCCAGACTGAAGGCTTAACAAAACACATTTCAGGCACAGCCTTCAAACTCAACGTATTTGCACGTGTTCCCCAAATATTTGAACAATGGGGCTTGTTGCTTCTCTGCCGAGGGCCAGCTCCATTCCTGGAGGTGTTCAAGGCCAGGCTGGATGGGGCTTTGAGCAACATCGAGTAGGGAGGGGATGCCCCTGCTTGGTGCAGGGGGACAGAACTGGGTGGGCTTTAAGGGCCAAACCATTCTATGCTGCCTGTGCGGCAGAGACAGAGACGAGCAGAGGTTTCTGTGCCCCGGTGCCCAGAGCGCCTCAGCCCCACCGAGCGGGCGGGTGTGCTGTCCCAACCTCCCATCGCAGAACAGCAAACAAAGGGGAAAGAGAATCCCAAAGGGGGCAGAGTGGGAAGGACACAGCGAGGGGAGACGTGGAAACAGCGGGGTGGTGAGGGGGGAAGACAACGAGCCAAGCAGGAGGAGGCCGGAGTGAACCCTGAGGTAACTCTGAGGTAACTCTGCCTGCTCGGCAGGGCGGGGTGGGAACAGCGGGGGGACAGCCTGAGGGGAGGAGGGGGAGGAGAAGGAGAAAGAGGAGGAGGAGTGGGAGGA
>WBMV01006969.1:453559-484222 GCA_013396655.1 Campylorhamphus procurvoides
CACCCCGAGGATTGCCGTGTCGGGGCAGCTGTAACCGGGCAGCTCCCCGGCTGACAGCGGGCCGGTAAGTGGGGCTGCGGCTGCCGAGCCCCGGGGCTCGGGTGAGGCGGTGCGGGGGCACAGGGAGGCACAGCCTGCCCTCACCGCCCCCGGCTGTCACCTCGGGCTGCTGCTGCGGGGAGAAGCGGTGTGGAGCACACGGGCTGGCTGCAAGGAGAGCCTGGCGTGGCCCGCCGGCAGTGGCTGCTCGTGTTTTCGCAGTAAAATGTGGTGTCTTGGCGTGAGGAGGCAGAGCTGTGTTCCCCGTGTGGTGGCCACGTTTGGCTGCTCTTCAGGGACCGCAGGGCAAGGAGTGCCTGAAACGCGGAACGGCCCGCACCTGCTTTGTGATAGTCTACACAAGTTTATGTCTGCTGGGGAGGAAAAGTGTTTGGTTTGCTTTATTTTACGCCACTTTACTTTAAAATGGATTGTTGGTAAGATTGTTATAGGGCAGGGAAACCGTAGCTAGCAAATTCTGTGTTTCTGCAGCACTTGCAGTCCCCCCCCCCATCGCACCGTCTGGTTTTCAGTTTAACATTACACAAAAAGGAAATTAAATATTTGCTCATTTTTTTAAATTTTCTCTGTTTAAGCGCTTTGCAACTGACTGTTCCCGGCTTGTTCTTCTGTTGAATTTCCAAGTTAACCTTAATGTCCAATTCCCACTTTTCCATACGGGGGTGAATTTCTGTTTGCTGATTTTCATGCCAGTGTTGTGGAAGTGAGTTGCAGGGTTGTTTTTGTTTGTTGTTGTGAGCGATCCGGACAGGAGGGTTTTATTAACAAGCTTAGTAGGTTTTTTATGTTGATATATTAGTTGATGTGATTTGTGTGTGTATATAGGTATATTTATACATGTAGCTGTATCTTTCAACATGCAGTGCTTCGCTGACTTGTGACCTGGTGATTGCAAGCTGTGGACGGTGTAACTATTCAGGTTGTCAGGAGCAAGATGCTGGGTTTAAATGTGATAATTAACTCGGGGGGTGTTTCAGCGGGCAGGTGAAGCGTTCGGGGAGCGACCCGCGATGCCGAGCCCGGCTTTGTTGTGCCCCCGGCCCCGCAGGGGTTAAGGGCGGTGTGCGGAGGATTCAAACGGCCCGAGTGACGGAGCGCGGGGGCCGGGCCGGCTCCCTCGGAGCTGCGGGCTTTGTTGGGGCCGGGAGCCATTTTGGGATCCATGGAGCAGCGTGTCCATGGATCCCGCACCCCGCACGGAGCCCCGCACCCCGCGTGGGCTGCGCCCCGCGGCCCGCCCTGTGAACAATGAGCGGCGCCGGCTGTCGCCCTTCCCAGCATCATCCTCCCTTTTGAAACGCGTTTGGAGAGGTACATGGATGTGAACGCGCGGTGTTGCTGCTTTGTGATGAACCACTACGGTCTGACACCTGTATTTGGGGGTTTGTGCCGTAATGCTCGGTGGTAACCTTTCCTTTAAAATATCAGTGGTATTACTTGGGATTTTCTTGTTTGTTTGCTATTGTGTTGCTCTTTTAAAGGCATAATAATGTTTTATGAATGTGTGTTTTAATAAAATGTTGATTTTTAGCTTGGAGCTCTTTGCTCTTCAGCCTGTTCAAACTAGTACTTAATTTGATATGTGGAAATATCCTTTTGTGGAGTATATTGACTTGTGAATTCAGCTTTTAAAACAAAAAATAGGGATTTTATTTGTTATTCTGAATAATAGACGAAAACAAATCGAAATTACAAACAAAAAAAATGGCTTGCTCTCAGGAATTGGTGGAGTGGCATACTCCAGTTTCATTGTTTTTAATAATTTGCCCGAAAGTCTGCTTAGTATTGGTGACTACTGTGTTAAATAATAATGACTGAAACTTAGTTGGCTTTGAAAGCTATAGGGTAGCATGAGTTCTAGATGAAGTAACATTACCAGCATCTCTCTAAGACTTTAAATAATTTTTTACCCCTTGTGATGTAAAACATAAGACGTGCTGTCTTGCAATTTTTCTCATTCTCTAAAAGACTTTGGTGAGTATTTCTACTCTGCCAGGGTCCCATTTGTGAAATGGCAATTAACCACTTTGTGACAAAGGATGTTCCTGAGGAACTGTTTAGACAGTGTGTTTATGTACCCCAAAAGCCGTAAGTGAGGATTTGTCTCAGTCCTTGTGAGATGTTTGTAGTTCATGTTTGGTGCTGCTCCCCCTGCCTTATGGTGCTTCTGTGCCTAAAGTCCAGTAAAGGCCTCTGATGGAGCATCTCATCGCCTTCACTGGAGGCCAGGATGGTACAGGAAGCTGTGCTACTGGGGGTTTTGCTGAGGCTGGCTGGTTTTGAAAGTGATTGTCAGATATAACAGGCCTACAAGGTAGTGGGGCAGCCTCATGTTTCTCAGATGCCTTAGAGTCCCTTACAGACATCCAAGGGGCCTTGTATGAAGGTAAATTCTGCTGCACTGATTACGGGAGTCCCTGTCATTCCCTGTGTTCTGACTGGGTTAGAATCTGTCTTCTCCTGCCCTTCTACTGTTCTGATTTATTGTAACAGTGATTCAGTTGAATTGTAAGGGAGAGATGAGACTTGAGATGATTGTTGTTGCCTGCTTCCCAAAAAACCCCAGATAGTCCATCTGTCTCCTTGGCTTGCAAGCTGAGGCCCATCTAGTGTCCCCTTGCATTCTAGCAGAAATATGCTTCTCTTTAAAATAAAGAGAATAAATCCTCTTTAATTTGGGTTGTCTTATAAAAGTATTCTGATTTCTTGGGGGGTTTATATAACTACATGCTTAGTTCTTGCACTATACATCCTTTAGTACCAAGAAATAGATGCATATGGGCTTCTGAAGAAGCCAAAAGACTTCTTAAAGTTTGAGCCTGGTAATGCTTGCAACACATCTGATGTTAAAAGTCTACATGAATGTGAGTTCAGACAGATCTGTGGTACCTAAATGAGAAATGAGCTGGGCACCCAGAAGTGTTCAAACTGGAACTCAGTACTGTGTTTACCTCCCAGGTGCGCTGCCAAGTTTTGTGACTAGATTTTCAAAATACTTTATTAGCATATCTCTTTCTGTACCAGTTGTGCATGAAAGTTTCGTAAGCAAAAGAATGATAATACCCGAAGGTGGAGTGCTGTTAAACATGAGTGAACAAATTAGAGGGAGTTACTGTCCTCCACCTACCTGCCCCTGTTCCATAATAAGTATATAGAATATTTTTAAATTAATCAGGTTGATCACTGGTTTTGAAGAGATGAATAGTTAAAATTAAGCTGTTGAACTAATATCCAGGTTTTAAAAATAATCTAGCTTCCTAGTAAATTTTAGGTGCCCATTTTTGAAAACTGTAGAGGTCATCTCTGAAGATGATTTTTCAGTTCTGTTTTAAGTCAATCCTGTTTTGTTGCTTTGAAAAGTTGAGGAAAGGTTCTTCCCCCTTGCGTCTGAATTAATTTTAGAGCATCAGACAAACAGTGAATCAAACCAAGCCCTTACATCTCGAGTGATTTCTAACTGTGGTGTTGAGATGGCAAACCTGATATCTTTACTGGGGAGCTCAGTGCTATGAAAACCAGCTATTAATAGACCTGTGCATAAATACCTCCAAGGCTTTGCAGTTAGCACTGCCATTGTCAAGTATATATTTTATCTATAATAACTTAATGATACAATTAAAACATTATCAAATAAGAAATAATCTTTAAATTCTAGCATTTGATTTCTTCAGAAGCCAAGTAAATAGAGAACTGGTGGTGAAGGGGAAAAGAACAGGAGAGAAAATGAGCCAATATGTTGTTTTTCAAAGTCAGCCGTTGTCCTGCCCATATGGACAGCAGAGATGGGGAGGAGCTGGGGAGCTACTTAAAGCACACTCGCAGTGTCCAAAGGATTATATCAGCCACTGAGTTGCCGGTTAAAAAATAGGTTTTGTGATTAAATGATGCATGCCAAGCACACACATCAGCTCCAGTGGAAACTAAACAAGAGGTTTCCATAAGCTTTCCATTCTTATTTGGATGAACCAATTCAAACAGATCAACCTTAATCATAGTTTTGAATTTCAGTAGGCATATGTATGAGAAATATGTTTTGTGGTTCTTTAAAACAAGTGTTATCTGATATATTATCAACATCCCTCATCTTGAAATTCACTGTAACTCTTGTTACTGGAGACCCGTTGCTCTCTGGTCCCCATTTCCTCCCTGCTAAATTGAGCTCTTATTTGTTGATAAATTAAGGCAGCAGTTGTTATGCATTGTAGCAGAATGTGCTGCTCATTCTAGCAAGAGAATGAGACTGCTTTGCTAATACTTCCGCACTAGTGATTTAAGCTTCCTCTAAACAAACAAATTTTACATACCAGCCAGTGAAAGCATTATGGCTCTGGGACAAATGAAGTGAGTGTAGAGAAATATCACTTAATGGAAATGCATGCTATAATACTAAAAAAACCCCCTAAATAGCAGAAGTGAGACCTTATTTTTCATTAACCCCACAAATGCATGGAAGGTTCTTGCATTCAGAAAGCTACAATGTTTAAGCCTTTAAATGTTCATTTGTGTAAAAATAAGAAGGAAACTGTCTTCAGTAGTAATGAAAATATCTTCCTGCCTTACTGACCTCAGGATTTGGAGGTTACAGATGGACTGACTAAGAGCATTTTAATGTTACATGTACAGATTTCTTTTTTGAGCTACTTTTACCCGTACTTCTGACACTGCCTTTCATCCCTATCTCTAATGGATATGTAGCTATACAAATGAAAACTTACTTCCGCATAGGAAAATGCACTTCCAAAATGAGAGACTTGTTGATGTTTTGATTATAAGAATTAGAGTGTAGCTGGGGATATTTTTACCCTGGTTTAGGTATGTCATCACAGGTCTGTGGAATATCTTTTAGTGCTCTTGAAACAGGAGCTGTAGATAATCTGAAAATAGCCAGGATTCTGCTTTGGTAACTGCAAATCCAGCATCACCAAATCCCTATTTGTTAACCACGAATAAGCCATCATCAGAGAATCTTTTCAAGAGCAAAACTTTTCTTGTGGCTAATAAAACTGAGAAGAGCTCAAGGATTTTGCAAATATTTTGAGTTTAAAAGTTCATAATATCACAAGTAGTCACTGTGCAGCTCTGCAAGTTTGTTGATAGGACAGCATCAGTTTTTATTTTGTTCCTGAAGCTGTCATACCTTTCAAAGACCTCATGGAAACTTTTACAAGTGTTGCTTGGATGATTTTGACTTGGTAGTTTTGTTTTTGGGGGTTTTTTGGAAGTGGATGGCACTCTGGAAAATGTGCCTAATTCTAGCCCTATGAGTCATTTTGCAGTTGGCTCTTCTGCCAGGGTGTGTATTCAGTGGTTTTAATGACAGGAATAAATTAACCAATGCCATATATTACAATTTTATGTGAAATGAAGGATACTCCCTTGCAGCATAGTGGGTGTTGTTCAAAGGTTGTAGAGTGAAATGATTTGACAGTATGTAAAAACTTGTCTCAAGTTTCATCTGCATTATGCTTAGTTGGTGCATAGAGCAGCCTGTGCTTTGCCCAGTGGGCTTTCAATGCAAAACTCATGGTGAAGAGGTCTCTGAAACATGGCTGTGTAGTTTTTTGGGGATTTTTTTTTTTAGATTGTTAGGCTTAGCTTTTGGGGGTTCCAGCCTAACTCAGTTCCTGGGGAAGTGTTGTAGTGTAGCTGTGATAAGAGCTTGGCTCATATTTCAGTAGTGTTCCAGAAAACTCGGAAATAGCTGAAAATAGAGAATCATAAAGAAAGTCCCAGTCAGAAATACCCCAAGCTTCCCGCAGTAACAAGGGATATCTGGCACTAGTAGCAATGCTGCTCCAATACTGAGAGCTCCATGTTTCTAGTAACAGCTCTTTTATTTCAGTACTTACTAACACAGGCTGAACAGTGCAAGGGCTCTTTCTTTGACTTTACGTAATTTGAAGTCATTGCATTACTTTATTTTCACCTTTTGCAGTATGATTTGAAACAGTCAACATGGACTTTTCACGTCTACATACGTACACTCCTCCCCAATGTCTGCCAGAGAACACTGGCTATACATATGCACTCAGGTGAGAACTCTTTTCTTCTTGTAGAGAAACTGTATGTTCTCTGAATGTTGCTAACTCTGGAGAGTTTAGCTCTCGTGGTAAGTAGCTGGCTTGTTTGAAGTGTGCTTTATCTAGTGTGGTTTGAAAACAACTGCTCTGTCCTAAATGGAGGAAAGAAAACGTGTTTAACTAAGAGGACAATGACTAAGATAATGACTCAGTGTTTATTAGTTGCTATGAATAACTTGTACCCGCCTAGTTACAACTGCTGTTTGATTTCTATAAATATGTCATCAACATTCTTAGATGTTTTGTGTCTTGTAACTTCTGTGTGTGCTTTCTTTTGTGACTTGGGACTGTTTTCATTTTAAAACACTGATTGACGTGCACTCTTTGCCGCTAATGTGGAACTTGGCTGGAAGTAACATATATTGATTACTTTTTTTCGAAAAACTGCTTGTTGTGTGAATGTAAAATCTGTGCTCTGATGACCTTGTCTTTTCTTGTATCTTTTTATTAAACTGACCATTATTAGATTGTTTTTCTTAAATCACTTCAGTTTTCTAAAAACTAACACTTTTTACTAGTTTTTGTATTATGTATTCAGAATAAAGGTTGTGATGCCCATTTGAGGTTTTTTTCGTATTAATAGAGCAGATTGCTGTTTTGATCTATTGAGCTTTTCCTGATGTTGAGTTAGTAGATATATTTTAAAACAAGTACATGTCAGTGAGTGAGAGTTACTGGTTTAGCTAATTTTAAGTTTAAAAAAAATGATTGTTCATTCGGATGCAGTGTGAGATTGTCTCTCTGTTCTGTGTCTGTAAGTCATTGTTATGTATTGCATATTAAAATGCAGTATGTACATTGGAGAACACCTGGCTACTTGCTAATAGAACAGAAGTTGGCAAAGCTGTAGAATTAAGAGGTCACTGACTTAATACCCTTGTTTTTGTGTGCCTAAATCTGTAGCATTGTCAGTTTTTTGTTGGGAATCATGGCTTTTTTTAATTTTTTTAAGGATAGCCTGGTGTCAGTAGTGTTGCAAAATGTGATTTGTTTTTTGTTGCATCAAATGAATTGCAATTCTTTGTGAATCTTACGAAAATCACTGGTAAAATGTTGGATGAGTATAAGAGGGTTTACTAATTTGAAGGAAAGCATGCTAGACAATGAAATATGATTTATGTGCTTTGTATAAGACAAAAGTGCCAATACTGTATTACTGAGATGTTTTAGTTACCTTTGTGTTGCAAATGTACCTTAGAGATTGGCTGAAATATTGTAACTCCTGGCAGGTTAACCTTTGCTCCTGCAGTATTCCTATCCAAAGCTCATATCACAACAAAACTGTGGGGAAGAAGAAAGGAAGATGCAGAATGATAAATCCTGTTGGACATCTGGAGGATAGTTCATTAAGAATTTGGTGGGATTTGTGTAGAAAGCAACTCGAGTGTTTGTCTTCCTGCATGCATGAAGACTGTTGTTTTGCAAAACAGAGAACTTATAAGAGGGAGGGTTATATGTCTTGAAACTTTGTGTTTTGCAATTTTGCTGCGTTAAAGTGTATTAGGTGCAGGTATTCAGATATGGATAGAGCTGGATAATTCCAATCTGGTTTGTTCTGCATTTGACAATTCTTTCTTTAAAAAATCTGCCTGAGAATTTCTCTAAAGAAATTGGCTTGTGCACGTAGCCCTGCAGAAAGCAGTGCAGTGAAGTTTGATACCACAAAGCTATTAATAGAGTTGACTATGACTTATTAATAGAACTTACATTAATACTCACTGGGATTGCTGCATGTTCATAACTGTAGTGTTTCAGCTTTGTGCTTTTACTCCTTCAGCCCAAATCAGAAAAACATTAAACTGATATACCTAAATAATCTTTATCCTCCTCCAAATGCAAGTCAAACTTGTGAATCTCACCCACTTGTCAACATATAATTTACACCCCCTCTTAAGGCTGATCTTTCCTTTTAGTCACTGTCATCTTTTGAATTGTGTTGTCAATTCGGGTGCCTTTAGCACTTCACAAATATGGATTAAATCAATAAGAATTTGGTTTGATTTTTTTTCTTTACCTGTGTCAGAGAATTCAATCAGGATGTAACTTCCTGCACAGTATATGAATAAAATCCTTAGGGCTTTTTATGTGTGTTCTGGGACTGATGGAAGCAATAACTAAACAGCTCAAGATAGTGTCTGTCCTTGGTCACTTAGTGTAAGTAATGCCCTGGTCAGAAAGCATATGAATGTTTGTATACTGCTTGTATACCTGTGTCCATGTTAGAAGATGTCTGCTTAGCTGTAGTTCTCTAGGTTTTATGTATTATCTGGAATAATCAAGAACATCATTGCCCATTTCATTCTAAAGAATACTTACAAAATAAATAAATGACATTTAAGGTCCCTCAGACAAAGCTATAGATGTGCTAAAATTGGCAAACCTCATTCTCATTCCACTTACATATTTATAACTTGAAGACTCACTGAAGTCCAGGACATTCTTATGCTGTAGAAGCTCATGTGAAGGAGGTATCAAGGTAATAGAATCTGGAAATATAAGACTAGATCCAGTCAGCAGCTCTGCCAGCAGCCACAGGAGCTGTTTGTTGGGGGAAGGAACCAGAGTCCTCATGGTTACGTAGATTATCTAGGAGTATAGAGTAATTGCATCCACCTTTAGATGTTTCTTGGTTAGCTGTACATATTGCATATGAGTATCACCAATGTACAGGTCCATTTCTGGCCCTGGAAAAGAAAGACAATAGCTTTTTATTTACTGTAATCTTTCCTGCAGTATAAAAAAGGCTGTGTTCTAAAGCGTGGAAAGTGAGATGGCAAGTTAGAAGACTTCTAGGTACTGTCCTGCTGACAGAGCAGAGAATGTGAAGAGAATTATTATCCTGTGTAAATGAGAGACAAGCCCTTTTGTTGAAAGAGGAAAAGATTCCATGATTCTTATTTTTTTAGATAGTGGAGCCCAACTCCAAGCTCTGTATTCAACCCGCATTGATATAAATGCTCATTGAAATACTTGGTAACAGCAAGTGTTCATAAACAGAAACAAATTGAGGCTGGTCACAGCTGTCAGCTTGTTCTGTGTACTTTGTGTTCTTGTGAATTGAGTATCTGTAAGAAACGTTGGGTGAAGATGAGGAAAAGCAAATGCATAGTGGCAAGTGTAAATAGCAAAACTGGGTTCTGAAACAACTGTTTAGGGAGGCACTCAACAGAAAACTGTTGTGGCTCTGGCCCTTTCAGAATAACAACAGGAGGAGCCGCATTTAACCCGTATTCCCACTTCACATCTGTCAGACTGTGAGTTATCTATACTTAGTACTTCTGAAAACTGTAAAAATTATGTCCTTTAGTCAACAGTTGGGTAGGTGCATTAGAAAACCTGTCTTATTTCTTCTTTCCCTTCTAGCCAAATGTGAGCAGGACTTAATAAGCCTAATGTATATAGCAGTGTATTCTGAGTTTGTCGTGAGCTGTGCTCAGGCTCCTGCCTTGCACAGGGTTGCACTGCACGTGTCAGCATGAGCAGGGCAGACCAGTAAGATCCAACACATAGTGCCAAACACCTGCCATCAAATCTGTGCACCTCTGGGCAATAGAACAAGTTACTTTGGACAGATTCTGGTCTGGCCCTGTGAGCTGAATGCCCAGCTGCTGCTAGAGCCACGAGATGTTTTCCTGCAATTTGTTGTCTGGGTTAGTTTTTTAGCTGAAAGAAATGCAGTTCATGTGTTCTGGCACAGCCCTATCTTGTGTGCTTTACTTTGCATTGTGGAGCAATGAAGAAACTTGTTTCAAAAGCACCAACTTGTCAGAATTGCATCATTACTGTAAGTGTAGCTCCAAGGCCTTCTGGTGTTAACTTACTTGTATGCCAAAGTAATACGATACATATCATATTACTTCTTTGTGATGTTCTGAGATCTTTAATGATTGTGTAAGAAAACTATTTCCATGAAATTGTTTTTGCACAAATACATTTTACAGTAGCTGTTTATATGTATTTTTCAATAGAAACCTTCCATTTCAAATACGGATTGCACAGTAAAATCTGGTAATTCAGATCTAATTTGCATGCATGTTTTTGTTTGAGTTTTTTGGGGATAGGGAGCTACTGTTAACAATACCCTGTTCAGCTCCTCTCTTAAAAAAAACAAATGAAAACCCTCAGAAATAATGAAGTAACTGCTGTTATATCTCTGTATATCCTTTCGGCCAGAGAGGGGACAGAGTCCTTATGAAAGCTGCCCTAGGGCACTTGGCATATGGATGTTGTGGGTAACAGGGCTCAGCGGTTCTAGAGCCTGACCTGCTGTGCAATGAATGTCCTGTGCAACAACCTCTGCTCACTTACATAACTCAATGTTGCCCTGGGTTCTAAGTATGAGCATTCTGCTTTGGGCTAAACTTCTGCTTTAGTAAATGTATTTCTTACAGGCTCTTCAGTTTAATCTGTTTGTGTCTGCCTTGTGTTGCTGTAAGTTTTCATGGAGGTTCTGAGAGAATCACATGTTGAAATGTGGAGTTCCCAGGCTAATGAGATGAAAGTTATTTATATGTAACTTGCCTTGGGGGGGAAAACCAGATTAAAGTCTCTAAACATTTTTTGTTTGTTTGAAGTTAAATATTTCTAATGACTTGCATTAAATTAAATCTTTTTAAGCCACTTTTTTTGAAAAAGAAGTATTGGTAGTTAAACTGATGTGGCTGAAGTAGGAAAGTTGTTAAGTATCCTAAAGGAAGTTCCTGCTTGCTGAGAGATGGAAACTCAGGGTAATGTGGCATACGGATCTTTGGTTCTCAAAACAAGGATTTTGGAAACAAAAAAATTGACAAAAATAAACTTGGACTAAAAATGGATCTTTACTTTGCAACTTGGAGTGTGTCATGATTTGCTGCTAGGCGTGGTGAAGAAACAATGTCGTAGGGATTCCAGTCTCAAATTGGTCGCAAAAGAATGAGTGCTTGCTCTGGCTAAACTTGAAACGTGGTTTCCATGGTGGTTGTTTCCTTCTAACTGTGATTTGCTTTCAGTTGTAGATGTCATATGAATCGCTTGGGAGAACCTTGAATATCTACACGTCTAGATTATTTGGGTTATGTGGCATATCTTGTGAAAATTGCACCATAACCCTGAATAAACCACTTTTAATGGAAACTTAGACTAGCTTGAAGGGCATGTTTGTTACCAGGTTGAAAATTCCCCAAGTAACTTTGCTGTTCTTATTTTACTGCAGTTCAAGTTACTCTTCATCTGCTTTGGATTTTGAGACTGAAAACAAAATAGATCCAGTATTTGATTCCCCAAGGATGTCCCGGCGTAGTTTACGGTTAGCTGCTGCAGGATACAGTAAATCAGAGAATGGACGAAGCGATTCCCTCCACGACAGCTCTTACGCTGGAAACATGTCCTTCAGAGAACAATCTTCTAAGTAAGCATTTTTAATCATGACAAGTTAATTTGTGGGTTGAAATCCTGAGACGAACACAGTAATGCGCACAAGTCACCTGCTGTTTTATTCTTAGTTCTCAGTATTTACTGACATACTTGGAAATTTATGTTCATTATGTGGTTTGCAATGAAATCTTTGTAAAAATATAGGTGCTTGAAGGTGTGGATTTCCTTTTAACCTGTTAATTCCTTAATAAAGTGAGAGATAAACAGAAATATGTGTCTTTAGTGCTGTGTCTTAGTTGTCTTTGCTTTGTTTCCTAGGATGATAAAGCAACGCAAAAGTATGGATAAACAGCCTGGCAGTGTTAGACACATGCCAAGGAAAAATCTGTCCAGCTCATCTGTTTTCAGCCAGAGCAGTTTCAATAGCCATGCCAGTGATACATCAATGGTATCCACTCTATTGGATGAGTCTTTGATTCGAGAGCAGACAGAAGTTGATCATTTCTGGGGTAGGCAATGACCGCTGTTTCGTATATCAAATTGTGGAAACTGCTTATGGTTTGGTTTGTATAAATTTATGATCTTTTCTCTGTCTGGGCTCCATTCTGTCCGCAAACATGTATGCACTTACACTTCTGCTGTAGTGTCTGCTTGCTAAGATGCCCACTGAAAATTTGTGGTCCAGTGTGTAAACTTGATTTACTGGCATAGTTGTCATCCAGACATGTTGTACTATGAAGTTAATATGCCAGCAAACATACAATTTTGTGTAATTATCTCCTATCATTACCTTCTTCAAAAGATACACAGAGTACTGTATTTAACGAATGATAAACCTATAACTTGTCTTTGAAAAGACAAAGGAAAAGCATTTTCTTCTTTGTTTATAGGCAGAAATGTGTTTCAACTTAATGTACTGTAATCTGAAAGTTGCACTTCAGGATAGTGGCACTTCAGGATTTCCCTAAAGGGTTTTTGTGTGTGTCTACCTGGTTTGGCTTTGCAAGTATATAAAAGTGTACTTTCCTGGAACCTGCTGTTTTCACCAAACAGAAAAATATGAGAGTTGTCTACATAAAGTATTGCTTATGGAAAGTGTTGTGTAGGAGAAGGTCAGCAATTTAGTATATCTCCCAATCCAGACTGTTTGTTTCTAGTCAGTATACTTGTAACCTTCCCAGAGTCCTAATGGGAAGAACTGTTTCAATCTTGGTAGAACCCATTCTAAACTTTAGATTACCTGTCTCTTAAAACAGAATCTTAAATACAGTAGTATCAAAGTAGTTACCAAGCAACAGAACACCATAAGCTTGTAATTAGCTGCTTTAAAGTCACATGGGAGATAAGTAAAGGTGTGGTTGTCATGCATATTATTTTGTCTGCCCCTTCCATGGTGGAATGCTTTTCACAACTTACCCTACTGCTTTAGCGTCTGGATATGTGTTTCTCTGATGGGCTGCAAAATAGTAAATGCTAATCATCAAATAACTTTCTTTGAAGTCTCAAAATTTGTGGGACTTTTACCTTGAGTTTATGTCAAATATAGTATTTGAATACAAGTCTGCCTTATATGTGGGACCAAATTTTTTTTTTTTCCCTTTGAAGGTCTTGATGAAGAAGCTGACCCTAAAGGTAACTACACTTTGCTTTTCCTTCCCACATCCCTTCTGTGTGACAGCAACTAGTCCTGGCAGTACTGACGTGGATGCTCTGGGTGTTGTGCTCTTGCTTTGGCAGGTAGTGACACTACACTGCTGCAGGGCAATGGTGACATAGCAGGAGCAGAGCTGCTGGCCCCCATGAACGGCTACACGTGCAGCGACTGCAGCATGCTGTCCGAGCGCAAGGAGGTCCTCACGGCGTACTCAGCTGCTCACGTGCCATCCTCCAGGATTTACACTCGGGACAGGAGCCAGAAACACACGTCCAGTAAGCAACTTCCTCTTGTGTTCTGTCTGCTCTACAGTTCAGCTGGTTCATTTTCCATGTAGTGTTATTTAAGCACTGATAAAGCTGCCAATAACTGAATTCTAGAGATTGGCGTGTATGAAATACCTTTTTCTATATCAGTTGAAATTTTATGTGTTTGTCAGCTTCTCATACATAATACTGATTCTCAGTGTTGTTGCAGGAATTAAACAATTACAAAATGAAATTGCTCCGGTATCTTAAGTTATAAAATAATTCGGCCCACCAGCACTGATTGTAAGAGTCTCCAGATCTGAATACTGGATCTGTGTGGGTCAGTCTGTGAAGCTTTTGGTCATGGTTTTCAGATAGAAACTTTCTATGCTTTTTTTTTTATTACTTTTTTAGCCCTTGCATGATTTGAACTTTCATGATTGAGCAGAATTGTTACTTTGCAGTGCTTCTGCTATCCAGGAAATCTCTTGAGGCCTTTCTACTTCCTGCTTATTTTTTTTCTCCTCATTTGACCTTGCAGCTTTCTAGTGTGTTTCTAGAAGGTAAACCTGTGTATGAAAAACTGAACTCTATATAAAAAAAACTTGATTCCAAATAGTCTTCCTAGTGGCGACATTCCAAAAGCTTGAAAGCAAAGGCGTCTGTGTAAATAAGACTCTGCCTCTCCAAGACAGTCTGCATTCAGTGGATTGTTGCCCTCAGTGTTTGGACTTGTCTGCCTGCCTCTTGCACAGCGTCTTGAGTTTCTGGATTGTTGGTAGTCCTCAGTTACCACAAAGGATTTGTTTCTTAAATGACCTTGAATTAGAAAGGAACCAATTTTAGGGTTCTATAGGTTTGTTGTTCTTCAGTGAGGTGTGTTTTCAGTTGCAAGAAATCGATTTGTTTGGGCTGTAAGTTCTGACTTCAGATGCTTTGAGGCAAGTATTTCTCTTTAGTTACCATGTAGCACAGATGGAATTCTTTTTACTTGTCACAATCAACTACTGAAAGTGACACTGCATGAAAACTCTTTTCTGTGCTCCTGAATTTGTATTCACATAAGAGAATTTTACTCATCTTTGTACATTCCTTTGAACTTGAATCTAGAAGTTTGGATTAAATTCAGAGGGCATTGGGTGGGGAAAAGGACCATACAAATGTGGCATGGTTTTGGAGTGTGGCTGTCAAGAAAAGCAGCAGTGCTGGACTGTGGCTTTGTTCTGTGGCTCTGTGTGTGTCTCTAGGACTTCAGGCAGACCACTATAGAAACTTCCTCTAAACTAACAGCAGAGAAGGTAGTGAAAAGTCCTCATCCTTTCAAATCCGAAATAAGAATGTAGTTTGTCTCTTTGGAGCTGAGACCCACAAAATCAGTATCAGCAGCTCACATCATTGATCTGTAAGCAAGGAATTCATTGCTATTTAGGGTTCTGCATTCTCACTAAGCAAAGGTATTCTTACTAAAGTCATACATTTTGCCTTGAAGTCATTATCCCTAGGATGTATGGTTCTTACAAAAGCTTTGATGTAATATCTAACACATCCAGACTTTGCAAACCACACTTGCTGAAGTGTCATACTCTTGGCTAAACAAAGGCTTTCTGTGCTTCATCCTCACTCTTACCCAAGCTAATGGTGACCAGAGAACAGAAGTACATCTTTCTGTAGATGAATAATTTGTATTCACACTTTTTTTCAATAGGAGGAGCCTATTTCTACCTGAGTAAGATTCTACGATTGGCCAAACATACTGCAGCATCTTTTGCATCACTATTAGTACAACTATTTCAAATGGTTTTGCTGAAGCTGGGTTATGAATACAAAGGTACCTTTTCAGTTGTCTTCCTTGGTATCTAGACAAAGCCAGAGTATGTGCATTGTTTTTTCTTTCTTCTGGTCTTCATCTTTGGCACTGTGATGTTTTAATTCTGCTGGCTCCTGTCTTTCTCCCTTTTTATTATTCCCTCAATTGTTCTACACTTTTCATACCTCCCTTCTGGTTTGAAAGTATCAAGATTCCCTGATATTTGTGTTATGGTTAGGATTCATGTGTTGGTTTTCACTAGAAAGTAGTTAAGGATAATCTTTAAACTGTGAAGCTTAAGTTGAATTTTAAAAACTGGTGTGATAATGTCAAATCCTCACTTTTCCATGTCTTTGGATCTACCATGCTCCTCTTAAACCTGCTGTGCACTTAAAGCTTGATTAGATCTTTCCAAACTAAAACTGCCATCATCACTCTGCGCTACTGTAAGCCACATCTTGTTTTCTCTGAAAACATTCATTTTTTTCTTTGGTTCTTTCTCTTCTACAATACATGCTCTGAGAGTGAAGCTAAATTGCCATAGGCAGTAAGTAACTGATTTTTGTGTGTGAGTAGAACTTTGCTCTCTCCATTCTCTCTGCTCAGATCCTTATAACTTGCTAATGCTTTCTTCTCCTTCTTTTAACAACTCTAAAACCAATGGTTGGCCCATTTGACAGAATGCTTGAAACAGAGACTTACTTTATGGGTTGTTACTAAGGAGTTTGGGTTTTTAACAAACTTTGCCATCTGAAAAGAAGCAGAAAGATTTTTTTGATCCAGGGGTCCCCCTGATATTTAAAGAAGAAAAAACAAGATTGCACAGGGTAGGCTTCTCCCTCAGTAATTTTTCATATTTGCTGTAAGTAACCTGATTTTAATAGTGAACCAAGCCAGTTTAGCTAAAATCTGCATATGTGAAAGGCTTTGAACTTGAGAATTAGGTTCCTTATGTGCTTTTTGAATATGTTGCAGCTCACTCAGACTACTGTGGAAGCATGAATGTAAAGGAGTTTTACAGAGAAGATAGACATCTTGGTGTGAATGAAGAGTCAATATGTAAGTATAGTGATTAATGTTGTCTCTTAGCCTTGGGCTGTATACCAGGTTGTTGTTGTAATAGTAGTATCAGACACCCCATGACACTGTGGAAGCTACAAAGTGAATGTTTGGTTTGCACTTAGATGTAGGGGGTGACTGGTGATTGCCTGTTGTGCAGTAGCATTTCGCCGAGTGAGTTTTATTCCACTGAATTTCCTTAAGCATTTTTGGTCTGATAACTGATGTATGAAATAGATTTGTTCAAGTTATCTTGTAACAATCTTGGCTTGATCCTGACTTTGTCCCATTAATCAACTGTTACCACAACCAACAGGTGATGACTGTAAGGGGAAGAAACATCTTGAAATATACACCACAGACCGCATGCAATCCTCATGGGCTAAAAGGGTAGCAAGGACCATTTGGCACACCTTTTCTTCTGCAGGTTGACTTGGACCTTTTTGTTTGCTTTTATTTTGCATCGCAGTCTCACAGTGTTAATCATACATGTCTTGTGTTTGGGTTTTTTTCTTTCCTTCCTCTTCCTATCAAAGTAGGTTAAAAGTGTAAAGTGCCTGGAAAACTAACTAACTTACCACCTTTCCTGTCTGACTTCTTACTCTGCTTCTGGCTCTTCTACAAGCTCACCCGGCTGCTTACCTATTAGTAAAAACAAGGTGTAGGGATAGTGTACACCTTGTATGTTAGAAAGAATGAGTCAGATTGTTTATTTATTGCACTTTGGGGAGATCTGTATGCTTGATAGGTTGAAAAGCTGCCTTTAAATGAAAACAAGGTATGAGGTATTAGTATGTAGAGTATTTGAATAAAGGGGTTTTAACATTTTATTTTTGTTCTAGTGATAGTCAATTTTTACAGGAATCTTATATAGGGATAGAATCTTCCCTGTGAGATGAGCGTTTCCTAGCTTGAATGACAGAGGCATCAAGGATCTGTTGAGTGCTCTTTATTCAGCAAAGGAAAATGATTTGAGACACTTCAGTCACCTAAATGATTTACAAAACTTTGGGTTGGTATATCTATAATCCCTCAGATTAACCCAGACATACCTGCTAATCAAAAAATGTAGGATTATTTTCTAAACATATACTAAGTAGTTTTGTTCTGTAGAACGACCAGTCCTAGTTTTGGATTTAGTAATTGTTGGCCTCAGCGGGCTTTAAGTTACAGCATTTTATTGTAGTGCATTGGGTGGGGGGTTGGAGCTGGTGGTTTTGTTCTCTTTGAGAGATACAAAACTGTCATACTGAACATCCTTGGGAACAATCAGCTTAATGAAAATTTCCTACTTGTAACTTTTAGTAGGAAATACTTTCTATTATTTATCAATATTTCTTAGATATCATTGGAATTTAAAATTTTTAATTGTTTCTGCTTCTGCACAATAACCCAGATAACAGACTTGAAACACAATTTGGAGCAAATAAGATGCTTTTAAAGTAATGATGTGCTTAAAGCTTGTTTTTATGGTAGTACTCTTGCTGTTCTCTGCTACACTTTGCATGGCATTGTTAGATAAACATGTAACAAAATGTAAACTTTGATTTTGGACAAGTAATATTCTAACCGCACAAATGCTGTTTTTTATTCTGTTTATCTCTGTCCCTGAGAATTCAGTTTCTAAATGGTCTTGGTTTTACTTGGCTTCACATTTATTAGTGGCTTGCTTTGCTTTAAAGTAGTGAAGAACCGAGCTTGAGTTTACTGAAAGGTATGGTTTAAAACTCTGCAGAACATGTCATGGGCTGGGGGATTGAGTCAGTTTTACTGCATGTACTGAAAAGAACCTTCCTCTCATTTGTGTCAGTTACCACATGGAGTTAATTTGTTATAATCTAGGTTACTTTATGCTTCACGCATTGCGGACAGTGGGAGCAACGGGATGGCTTGTGTCTCAGAAGGTGTTGTCTCTACTTTGGCTGGCCATTCTTTCTCCAGGTTACTATTCTAATCCGTGTGTGTGTGCCTTGCCTGTTCCTTTTGACAAACTAGGAGTCTGCAGTATGTGGCTTACACTAATTCAGCTGTGCTTATGCTGTAGCTTTTGTATCTTGAAATGCATGTGCTACTTTACTTTCTTTATTGACCAAATTATGCTTAATGAGAGGGTATGTTTCTGTTCACAGGCATAATGAGAGACTAACCAGACTGTTTCATGAGGGAATGAGTGTGTGAATAGCACTGAATGTGGGGTGTCAAGAACAATGGGGTGTGTTTGTTTTGGCAGTCACTTCCTGTAATGGTATTCCTCTTACCAAAAACTGATGTGCTAATACATGTATTTCTTGAAATATGCTGAGATATCCGGTGAGTGATAACTCATGTTCAGACATTAATACTGAATTTCCAGGCAAGATAGCATTGTCATAACATGAGCACTTCACCTTCTTGCATGGCTGTTGGTTTTGTTTAGTAGCTGATGTTACAATGCTGTTGTATTCGTGATACCTAGATGTCAATAAGCTGCATGCATTGCCTGTACTCATGCATTTCTCTGCTTTGCAAAGCATTGTCAGCCTCAGCTGCATGTCCCTCTGCTTGATTTCTTTGAACATGTGCTGCAGTAATTATATTTCACACTCACACTTTTTGTCTTCTAGGGAGGGCAGCTTCTGGCATGTACAGGTTGCTTAGAACTGGGTGGTATCAACTTGTTACTCTGATGTCTTTGCTCAAGGTGTTTCTTGTAAGGTGTGTATCCTTTGAAAAAAACGTTTGTGAGCAAGTTGTTTACGCAGTTGTAATATAAAACAATAAATTTTGGTAAATGTATTGTTTCTTGTAAACTTTCCTCTCTTTTTCTCTAGATGCCTTCCAAAGAACTACAAGTCATTACTGTTTCTTATCCCACTCCTGTTTCTACTAGGTATGTCAATTTAATTACAATACAAATTGCTGTGTGTGTACTACAGCCGTTCCAAAATAGCATTTTTAGTTGGTTTATAAAGAAGATGCAGAAGCAAAAAAAGACCAAACTTGTGAGCAGAGCAGTAAGAGTGCTGACAAGTCAATGAGCTTTCCCCTTGCCATGAAAGAAACACCCTTGATTTAGTTGTATAGAGCTCTTTAGAGAGAGTGGCTGAACAAGTAAATGCACTGAAGTAATTTTTATTTTACCTCCCTTCATAGGGGTAGCAGTTGAAAGAGTAGGCTGTGTGCTGATTGCTTTGATTGTTGTCAGCCTCTAAGTATGGTTAAGTTCTTTAGCCAACTCATCCTAGGTCTTTCCGTTGCTCTAGAGCCTGTTTTAGTTGCTTAAGATGCTGTTAACTTCAGATTGGTTAGCAGACCCAGGCCAGCTGTCAACTTTGAAATAAGCAAATTCAGTTTAAAATATTTACTAAAAGTGTTGGGCTGTTTCTGAAAAGCAGTTTCATGTCTGCATGTGTCCTAAAAACTTGCAGCTCTTTTGGGGAGAGGATGAATCTTCTCAGAAACTTCCTGTGGGGTTTTAAAGGCCTCTGTACCAGGGTGAATAAGGAAGGAAGATTTTACCCTTAGTGAGAAGCAGCAGCATTTTCTACAAAGATATTGCACAAAAAAGTGTAATCTTGTGAAATGCTACTTTATTTCCATAGAAGCCTAAGTTTCCTCCCAACTTTTATTAGATCTTTTGCAATGTTGTATGTAGTAATTGCGGTGTAAGGCAACATATTTTCCATGGAGGTAAATAGCAACATTTACATCTGCCTTCAGAAAACATGGCCTGTCTTAATCAATAAAGTGATCAAAAATGCTAGGGAAGCAGTAGTGAGATTAAGGTTATATCATCATATATATTTAAGCACAAGTTGCCTGCCTTGCAACTGTGTGAGTGGATGTTCCCTGATATTCTTGAGTGCTTCAGTTAAAATTTTTAAAGCTGATTCGGTGATTTTTGTTTAGACTGGAGCAGTGTCCATTGTGTGGCAGCTATCTTGCAAACTAAAGGTAGCCTGTGTCCTTAAATAAGAAGGAATTTGTAGGTGCAAGCGGTCTGAAGGGAGAATTCTTTTGAACACACATTGCATTTTGTTCCTGTTCTAGGTATGTGGTTCTGGGGGTTTGATGGCTTCATTTCATTATTGCCTCCATTGAATTGGACAAGAATTGACAGAATACAGAGAACAGATGATTCCATTCATGTTCCTAAACCACAGGATGATTCTTTTCATTCTGTGCAACCTCCAAAGGTAAGGACAATCTAGGGAAGAACTTGCATGTGTTTTAAGACTTCTTCACTCCTGTACCTTCAGTATTTTACAATAACTACTTGATCCATAAGAGTAATTTATATATATTAAAAAATTGTCTTTATACCTTAGGATACCATAAATATCTTTGATTTTGGTCGTATAAGTGAGCTGGAAAAGCAAATGGCCGTCGTGTCTGACAGATGCCATGACCGTAATGAAGAATATAATAAAATGATGCTGCTTCTCCATAATCTTCAAGATCAGGTTGCCAAGATGAGTGACAAAAGTGAAACATTGAATCTAATACAAAATGTGATGAGTCAGTATCTTAAAGATATGAAATCAGAGGAAAAGGTAAGAGAGTTAATGCTTTCTGATACTGATCAGTGTTCTCTTTTACTAATAAAGTTTGTTAGCAATTTGACTGGAGGATTCTTTTTCTACTGCAGAATTAAGCAATAGGTAGTAAGTGCATTTGTTCCTCCCTTGTTACTGCTGACAAAGGATTAATTTCAGGCAGGTGGCCTAAAGTAGATTCTTACATTGCTGAAAAGTAGCTGGATTTGTCCTGTTTCCATGAAGATAAAAAAAATCATCGGAAGGACTAGTGACAAAGCAGGGATTTTATGGTAAACTTCCCTCTGGATAACCCTACTACTGCTGAATCATACTTCTATATTTATTACAGATTCTGTAATTTCTCACAGTACCTGCAGGATAAATCACTTAAACATTCACAGAATGGAATGAAAATAATGGTTTGCAGAAAATATCAGTTATGGTATTTGTACTCCAAAAGAAAACAACCCCCCCTTTTCTTCCCTGTTTTTTAAGACCGACTTCCTGGCTTTGCATCGAGAACATGAGTTGCGCATTGTGACACTGGAAGACCTTCTTAGAAAACTCTCTGCTGAATCCAAGGTATTGAACATAGCTTTGCTGACTTGTTCTAATTGTTTTCTTTACTCTGGCTGTTACAGTTCCTTAAGACTCAAAACTTGTTTATGTTTCTGCTCCCCCTTCTTGGAGAGGGTTTCAGTCCAAACGTTAAAAATCATTCACTTGACCAGTGGGGCAGGTTTTATTTGGAATAAAACTTTATTGTACAGAGGCAGAAACATAATTGTAACATTCTTTGTCTTTCTAGCTCTTGTTTCTTTGTATATGTTAAAAGTAACTTTTGTATTTTTTAGGACATCCAGAAGGAGCTTGACATAGCCAAAGCAAAAACAGTGAGGTATAAGCACTTTTCAAATACATTTTGTTTTTTCAGACATGATGCCAACTGACAGTGATTTGTGTGTTGTTCTGCCCAGTAAAACAATCCTTTTCTTGTGTCAGTTAACTGACTCAGAGTTTGTATCATCAGCCAGAGAACTTCTACCTTACTGTAGTTTCCAGCTGTGATGCTGAAGATCGGCACAAGACCCACCTCCACTGGGAGGATACCCCTACAGTTGCACTTTCCTTGGAGAAAGTTGTTTATATAGTGGAGGAGGATGAGTGGCTTCTCATCTTCTTATAAATGTGTTAGAATTTCCCCTCAGATCACTTAGTGAAGTTTACAGTAACTGCTTTTTTGTGGCTTTTATATTTAAATTCTTGAATTTTCTCAATACTAACTTTAGTCACTGTTTTTGACAAGTCCATGGTGCTACTTTCCAGTCATGTACGATGTAATACTGGGATTAAAACTTCAGCACTTCATTAAGTAGTTTCCCCATTTAGAAGAGGAAAAGAAATGCTTATTTGCTGAATTGTCACTTAAAGGGCTTTAGAGTGATGGCTGATCCCTTTTTCCATGACATGCACTGAACACTGATCTATATTGGTCATATGTGAGCTGCTGCTTTAACTCAGCACTTTCTCTGAAGTTATTCTGGTTTGAGTAAGATGGCCTGAAACTGTGCTTTGCCAAAAACCTTTAAATTCCAAAAAGATCTAAGTATGTTTGAGTTTTTAGCCTGTCAGCCTGGTGATGATCTGAAGTCATCACTGCTGGATTCGTCTACAACTTCAAAATACTTTGCTTTGGATACATTAACCCTATGTATGCCTAAAATAGCATCTTCAAAGAACTGCAAGTTCACTATGTGTATTCTGGTGACTAACTGAACTAGGAAAGCACTTTGTATTAGACAAGTACATTCTCATACCTTTGGATTCAAACTACTCTTTCCTAATTACTGACTCCTTGTTTTTGTCAGAGATGATGATCAACATAGTCAACTTATGTCCAAAATTAAAATGCTGGAACTAGAGTTGTCTCAGATGAAAAAGGAGCTGTTATCTGGGGAAAGCGTGAAGACGAGTTGTGAGAAAATGGATGTCATTCATGAAAAAGTAGGTTCTGCAACTTCTGTAACTGTCCCAGTATACCTTGGTATTACTTAATTTTGTTCACTTACTCTCTTGAAATGCACAGCAACAAGTAACATGGGGGTAGTATTAATCTTAAAAAATGATAGTGTTTTATGTAGCGGCACTGTTCACTTTTCCATTTGCATGTAACACTTTACTAGACAAGTTTATGGCTTGTTTTCTACAGTGGCAGTGGTTGCCATTTAAGTTGTGATGCAGCAGCAGTTCTCCATATAATACTTTGCTGATCTTACCAATGTATTTTGCTAACCCATGGAAATATGGAAAAGAAACTGATGCGAAAGCAAGTTAAGTTTGTTATAGGAGAGTTGTTTTTAAAAAAGTCATGCTCAAGTCCTTTTGAAATATTTAAAAGGTCTGACTAGAATATAGCCAACAAAATACAATAGTATTGATATCAATTTTGATAATTACCAACTTAACTATCATCTTGTGATAATGCTCCAAGATGGCCTAGCTATGTGCCTGTTATTTATGTATATATTATTTTTATATATATATCAAGTATTGCTTAACATTTTATAAAGGCTAACAATTTCTATTATAATTGTTAATGGATTCTACTAGGTAGATGCCCAGGTCAAAGAATCTGTCAAGCTGTTGCTTTTTGGTGATCATCAAGAAGACCTTCCTGAATCACTTCTCCAGTGGCTTACATCCAATTTTGTGAGCAAAGGTGATCTGCAGACTTTGCTGCGAGATCTAGAGTTGCAGATCCTCAAGAATATTACTCTCCATATGTCTGTCACAAACCAAAAACTAACATCTGAAGTAGTTACAAATGCTGTGACTAATGCAGGGATTTCTGGCATCACAGAAGCGGTGAGTTCAAGCTCTCAAAAGTTAAACCGTAAAGAGTTCTTTCATGGGCATTTTGTAGAGCATGACTGTCAACATAAATGTTCATGATTTTAAGGGATGTCAGAAACATTAATTGAAATGAGAGCTACCGAAAATGCTTTCTCAAGTGTATTCTTACAGCAGTGCTTGTTGCCTGTTGTGAACGTTTGTGTTTATTCCAAGTATGCTGCTGTAAACTGAAGTGTTCCCAAGAAACGGGTATACCAAAGAAATGCAGCCCACAGTCTTGAGAATATGGGGGAAATAATACAACTTTTAAAGAAAACAGGGTTCAAAATGTGAGTTTGTATTTTAAGACAGAGAGCCATGCATTAAAAATGGCTTCTGTCTTGATAGAGGCTTTCAAAGACTTGTGATGAAGGGCAGCATGTCAAAAAGATACTTGCAACTTCACAGATATGTATGTATCAATTATTTTATCACTTACTAAAATATTTCTCTTTCCATTCTCCAATGTATACATCTGTAGCAAGCACAGATTATTGTAAATAATGCACTGAAACTCTACTCTCAAGACAAGACTGGGATGGTGGATTTTGCCTTGGAATCTGGAGGTAAATAGTAGAGGAAACACCATTTTTCCTCTTCGTGTTTTTAGTAGTATTTATTAGAAATCTGATAGTGAAGACTGGAGGTTAATAGAGCTTTCTTCTGTGTTGCCTGATCATCAGTCTACTGCTATCTGTGGTGGTGTTTACAGGGCTATATATCAGCCTAGGTGTGTGTGGACAGGGATAGAACATTTCTTTGATATAAGAAAGAAAGAAAAAAACTTTGTATTCTTAACATGGTGCTTGATAGAATCTTCGTATCCCCCCCAAATTATTAGATCTTAACAATATATTTAATCTGGTATTCATTAAGCTTTATATAAATCTCATTAATTACTCATTTCTTCCTGAAGACTTTTATTTCTGCTAACCTGATCTATCTCTTTTGAGGTGGCAGCATTCTGAGTACTCGCTGTTCTGAAACGTATGAGACCAAGACAGCTTTAATTAGCCTCTTTGGGATTCCTCTGTGGTACTTCTCTCAGTCTCCCAGAGTGGTGATTCAGGTAATTAAAGGCCAAGTAAACAAATCCAGCAAAGTTATTTTGTGTTGAGTGGTTTGTGTTGGTTGGGGTTTTTTTGAATGCTGGGTGTTTCTGTCTATAATATGCTGGGGAGCACAGGTACTTCAAACTGTGTGCCCAAGAGTGGGCTGCTTCTGGTAGTTCTTGGACACAGCTTAAGTCCTACTCTAGCAAAATGAGGGCCTTTCTAGGAGGCTTGGGTGGTGCGTTGGACTTGTTCAAAGTGTGACCGCTGGGAGGGTTCCTGCTGAGAAGTAATCTCAAGGTGAGTTTTCAGAACATTGCTGGGAGCTCAGCTACCAAAGAGATTATTTTTGCCACTTGCTATCTATGACTGTCCCCAGGAATGCAGAATTCATTACAACTCTTCATTACAATAAAAAAAAATCAATACAAAACACTTGTAGGGTTGTTTTTGTTGTTGTGTCCCACCTTGTTCTCTCCATCTTCCTCCTGTCTAGCCGGACATGTATCCAGGAAACTGCTGGGCTTTCAAAGGATCACAGGGCTATCTTGTAGTGAGACTTTCAATGAAGATCTATCCAACTGCCTTTACAGTGGAACACATACCAAAAACACTTTCACCAAAAGGAAGTATCACCAGCGCTCCTAGGAATTTTTCAGTATATGTAAGTCCATCTCTGAATTTATGTTGGTGTTTATATGCATAAAGAATTGTTATATATCCTAGAAAATAATGACTTGAGGAAGGACAGCTAAGAAGGTGGTGAAGTGTTTTAGTCATTGCTCTTAAAATTGAATATGTTCTTAATAAGTCTTGAGATTAGGAATAAGTGTTAAAACATTTTTGGAGGGACAAGATGATCTAGTTCTTTCATATACTTTGTTTCATCCTTCCTCTCTCTCCTGGGTTGATAGACCTCTGAGTGCTGTCTGTTGATACTCTGTTGTGTAGACATGCTTTTAGTTTTGGTTTGATTTGAAATTTGATGGAAGCAAAAATCTTTATCCTATTGTTACAGGGTCTGGATGATGAATATCAAGAAGAAGGCAAGCTTCTAGGAGAGTATGTCTATGATCAAGAAGGAGAACCCCTGCAGATGTTTCCAGTGATGGTAAGTCTGGATTATAAAATTTAAAGTGTCAGGAGAAAGATACTTTCTACCTCAGCTTCTATAGTGCCCAACTGAGAATGAGACACTTTCCCCTCACTGCTCATTGCACACAACCATAGAAAATTAAAGTATCTCCCTCAAAACTAATGGCCTAAATAGATAAGAAGGGAGGAAGGTCTGTTGCCATCTGGTCACAAATAGTGTGAAGTTGCTAAACATATGAAGAGTCTGTTTCATGAGTCTGTTTCGTGCTGCTTCTGACTCGCTTATAAATAACTAATTGTAACGCCAGGAGGGTTCTGTTCAAAGGGGCAGAAAATTCTCAAGGCACAACTTAGCTATTAATGACTGTTGGTAGTTGCAGGAACCCAAGAAAGCTTGAGTTGCAGCTGTTTGTACCAGAAAACCTAACTCTGGGTTGTGTGTTTGCTTTTTCCTTCTCCAGGAGGAAAATGAAGATGCATTCCAGATAGTGGAGCTGAGAATTTTCTCTAACTGGGGCCACGCAGAGTACACCTGCCTTTATCGGTTCAGAGTGCACGGGAAACCTGCCGAGTAACGCACACTACAGCTCGTTGTACATTTTGTTCTTAATCTGTATATACCGGAGAGCCTCGAACACTGGAACCTGTAAAGGACGAGGATGCAAGATACACACTGCAGAACTGTTGGTCCTCTGATAAAGGCAGAAGACTGTCAGCAGAAATGTATAAAAAACCCAATTTTTATTTGCTCTAATGCTCAGCTTGTAATTGCCAGTTCGCTTCATGTTTCTGTGTCCATGCTGAGGGAAATAATGCATGCAAACAGCTCTGGTTCATAAAGCCCAGTTGGCAAACAGGTGACACATTTTATTACAAATGAATGTATAGGGGTTTTATAAAAGAATAAACCACACTTTCTGCAACTAGGAATCTGTTCTTTTTTAATCCAGGTCTGAACTGCATCCTTCTGCTAGCTTGGCACCATAAGCCAAAAACTGTGGTGCATTTTGAACACTGACTGTGGCTAAAGGTGTCTTTCAGTTGACCCTTGGTTTTGACCTTTTTGGTGGATCCAAAAGGGCTTCTTTGATACATGTTGAATATAATAAATACTACTGTCAGGGAAAGCTAACACAACCAAAACCAGTTTAAACACCAGCGACTGAGAATGCTTTACTGTAATTTGTGGCTGTGAATTGCTCTAAAAGTCAGGGATAACTTTCAGTAACTGAAGTTATTTTAAGGTATTTTACCATGGCAACTTGGCCAGTTTGTTCTTTTTTAGTGTTAAGTCCAAATCGACCTTGATGTACTGACTGACTGGGTGGGAGCTGATAAACCTGTTAAATTGCTCAGTAAACATCGGTATACAGCAACTGAACAATATTTGTTTGTCTAAAAGCAATCTCCTTGGGACAAGAATTCCTTGGGCTGGTTCATTGTTACACTCCATAAATGTTGTACTGTGGGAATTGATTGTGTGGAAAACAAGACTGCAGTAATTCTCTCCACGTCACACTTACAAGAGGGACTGTGCTCAGCGCTGCTGTGTGCGACACACGGGCATTCCTGATCCTCCCAGAAGCCTTAGTTGGGTGTGAGATGATTAGAGTTGCTCTCAGAAGCAGCATTTCCACGTAGAACAAGATGAAACTGCTTACTGTCCCCTTAGCATTGCTGCTTTGAAGATCCTTTTCCAGAAAAGATTCCTGAACTTTCCTTGTACACAGAATTTTTATCTTGCTGTTCCTAGTGCGTTTTGTAGTTACACAGAACTGTTACCACATGGACCTGCTGACTGGTTTTCTGAATAGAGTTATGTATGTTGCACAACAGTCCTCGAATGTTTAAATACCCAGAAGTCTCCATGTGAAGAACTGGTTTTTGTTTGTTTTTTTCACTTAGAGACAGAACCCATGGCCTACGCAGAGGAGTAGATGACACATGTACAGGTGTTTTCATACTATAGGTTACATATTTAAAATTAGAATTATCCTGTATAAATTGAAATTAGGTAGCTGGAGGGGGGGAATATTTTGAATAACACTAACTTATTTTTAAAAAAAGCAAGATAGGACTTTGTGCAATGTATTTTTGTAAATGCTTTTCAAAATGTCTGTTATTCTTTGCTGCCTCCAAACTGACAAGATGCTATTGAGATGTTTAAATAAAGAGTTTTAATTTTTGAAAGTGCATGTAATACTTGAAACAAGAAATAAAGTTTCTTTTCTGTATTTTTTTATTATTGTTTTGATCAGCTTACAATATGAAGACAATTTGAAATTTCTCGCCCCTCTCCCTGAGCAGGGTTATTTGCTGGGTGACGACGGGAGGCTTCAGTCAGGGCACAGAGCCCTGAGGGGCGGATAAATCACAGTGACTTGGAAGACAAGCCCCTTGGGTGTTGCTGGATGACTCCAGCCCTATGACACGTGCCAGGGGGTTGCTGTTAATTCCCATCTCCCAGCCTTGCCCGTGCCCCGACGCCGGAGCAGCGCCCAGCCCACATTCCTACCTGCGCCCCACCATCCCCTCCTCGCAGTTCTGGTTCCATCGCCTTTTCCCCCGCCCGGTCTGGCCCTGCCCGAGCCGCTCCCCGACCTTTATGGGCTCATTCATTGCCCTTTCGGGTCCGTTACCACCCGCGGCGCGCACTGACCCTCGCGGGCCGCCGTCCGTGCGGGCGGAAGCCGGGCAGCGAGGGGCCGGCGCTGCGCGCGCATGCGCCCCGCGGCGCCACTGCCCCTCCCCGTGCTGCGCGCTCATGGCGGCGGCGATCATGGCGGCGGAGCAGGAAGCCGCGAAAGGTGGCGGCAGGAACCGCGGCGGCGTGCAGCGCGTGGAGGGCAAGCTGCGCGCCAGCGTCGAGAAGGGCGACTACTACGAGGCGCACCAGATGTACCGGACGCTGTTCTTCAGGTAGGGCCGCGCCGGGCCCGCCGCGCCGACCCCCCCGGCCGGCCTTCCAGAGCCTTCCCACGCACGGCGCCCACGGCCGCGCTCCATTGGCCGCCACTGCTGTCAATCACGGCGTCCCGCTCCCTGATTGGCCCACGGGNTGGCTAAAGGTGTCTTTCAGTTGACCCTTGGTTTTGACCTTTTTGGTGGATCCAAAAGGGCTTCTTTGATACATGTTGAATATAATAAATACTACTGTCAGGGAAAGCTAACACAACCAAAACCAGTTTAAACACCAGCGACTGAGAATGCTTTACTGTAATTTGTGGCTGTGAATTGCTCTAAAAGTCAGGGATAACTTTCAGTAACTGAAGTTATTTTAAGGTATTTTACCATGGCAACTTGGCCAGTTTGTTCTTTTTTAGTGTTAAGTCCAAATCGACCTTGATGTACTGACTGACTGGGTGGGAGCTGATAAACCTGTTAAATTGCTCAGTAAACATCGGTATACAGCAACTGAACAATATTTGTTTGTCTAAAAGCAATCTCCTTGGGACAAGAATTCCTTGGGCTGGTTCATTGTTACACTCCATAAATGTTGTACTGTGGGAATTGAGTGTGTGGAAAACAAGACTGCAGTAATTCTCTCCACGTCACACTTACAAGAGGGACTGTGCTCAGCGCTGCTGTGTGCAACACACGGGCATTCCTGATCCTCCCAGAAGCCTTAGTTGGGTGTGAGATGATTAGAGTTGCTCTCAGAAGCAGCATTTCCACGTAGAACAAGATGAAACTGCTTACTGTCCCCTTAGCATTGCTGCTTTGAAGATCCTTTTCCAGAAAAGATTCCTGAACTTTCCTTGTACACAGAATTTTTATCTTGCTGTTCCTAGTGCGTTTTGTAGTTACACAGAACTGTTACCACATGGACCTGCTGACTGGTTTTCTGAATAGAGTTATGTATGTTGCACAACAGTCCTCGAATGTTTAAATACCCAGAAGTCTCCATGTGAAGAACTGGTTTTTGTTTGTTTTTTTCACTTAGAGACAGAACCCATGGCCTACGCAGAGGAGTAGATGACACATGTACAGGTGTTTTCATACTATAGGTTACATATTTAAAATTAGAATTATCCTGTATAAATTGAAATTAGGTAGCTGGAGGGGGGGAATATTTTGAATAACACTAACTTATTTTTAAAAAAAGCAAGATAGGACTTTGTGCAATGTATTTTTGTAAATGCTTTTCAAAATGTCTGTTATTCTTTGCTGCCTCCAAACTGACAAGATGCTATTGAGATGTTTAAATAAAGAGTTTTAATTTTTGAAAGTGCATGTAATACTTGAAACAAGAAATAAAGTTTCTTTTCTGTATTTTTTTATTATTGTTTTGATCAGCTTACAATATGAAGACAATTTGAAATTTCTCGCCCCTCTCCCTGAGCAGGGTTATTTGCTGGGTGACGACGGGAGGCTTCAGTCAGGGCACAGAGCCCTGAGGGGCGGATAAATCACAGTGACTTGGAAGACAAGCCCCTTGGGTGTTGCTGGATGACTCCAGCCCTATGACACGTGCCAGGGGGTTGCTGTTAATTCCCATCTCCCAGCCTTGCCCGTGCCCCGACGCCGGAGCAGCGCCCAGCCCACATTCCTACCTGCGCCCCACCATCCCCTCCTCGCAGTTCTGGTTCCATCGCCTTTTCCCCCGCCCGGTCTGGCCCTGCCCGAGCCGCTCCCCGACCTTTATGGGCTCATTCATTGCCCTTTCGGGTCCGTTACCACCCGCGGCGCGCACTGACCCTCGCGGGCCGCCGTCCGTGCGGGCGGAAGCCGGGCAGCGAGGGGCCGGCGCTGCGCGCGCATGCGCCCCGCGGCGCCACTGCCCCTCCCCGTGCTGCGCGCTCATGGCGGCGGCGATCATGGCGGCGGGGCAGGAAGGCGCGGAACGG
>WBMV01006969.1:484422-547360 GCA_013396655.1 Campylorhamphus procurvoides
CGCCCCGCCTCCCCGCCCCGTGGTGGGCCGGGGGGGGGGGGGGGGGGGGGGGGGGCGGGGCGGGGCCCGGGCCGGTCCGGGGAGCGGCCTGAGGGGTCTGAAGGGCCGGACAGGGGTCTGAGGGGTCTGAAGGGCAGGAGAGGGGTCTGAGGGTGAACCCCGACCGCGCTTGGCTGAGGGAGCGGCGGAACGCGGCGAGGCCCCTGCCCCGCTCCCTGCCCCGCCGCCCCGGGCACCATTCCGCTGACGCGCGGGGGGCGTCGCGTTAAACTGCCCCGAGGCCGCGGGATTTACACCCCCTGCCCCAGAACGGCCCTGGGCGGCCCCACGTTCCGGGCAGGACGAGTGAGGTGTGCCCGCCTCACTCCGGGCACCCCCTGAGGCTCTGCTCAGGGCTCGCCCCGTGTCCCGGGCGGCGGGGCCGCGCTGGGGCCGAGCCCTCGGTGCCAGTGCAGTGTCAGTGTCAGCCCGTGCCTCTCTCGGGGTAGAAGGTTGGCTGTGCTTGACACCAAGCCACTTCGTCGCATGGCACAGCCGCCCGGGTGCCGCGGTCAGAAAGGGAACGGAGGCAGAACTCAGCGTGGCCAGAATCGCCTGCACGGAGGAGTTTTTAAGAATAAATTCCACCTGGTGTAGTATTTGTGTGCGTGACAGTGACTAAGTAGAGCAGGCCTGGGCGTTTGTTCGGAAATGTTACTACTGCCTCTTACATCATAAGGATATTATTTTTGTTGCAAAACTTTACTTAGATTTTATTTTTCACGTCCACTGCAACTCCCAGTGGTCACCCTTTCTCTCATCAGAATTTAAAATGTGGGCCCTTGTGTTCAGGGGCACAGAATAAGGTGTTTATTTCAGGGCCTTTCTGGGTCAGTCCCAGCTTGGTTTCCTTGTGATCCTGCTGGGAGAGGACAGGGGGGAAAACTGTCTTCACAGAATCAGTTGGGTTGTAAAAGGCCTGTAAGGTCATTAAGTCCAATCTTTGACCAATCACTGCCTTGTCAACTAGACCAGAACACATCCAGTTGTTTCTTGAACCCTTCCAAGGACTGTGACACCACCACATCCCTGGGCAGCCCATTCCAGTGTTTGACCGCCCTTTCTGTGAAAAAATTTCTCCTGATGTCCAACCTGAACCTCCCTTAAGGCTGTTTCCCCTTGTCCTGTCACTTGTTCCCTGGGAGCAGAGCCTGATCCCCACCTGGTTCCACCCTCCTGTCAAGCAGTTGAGGAGAGCAAGGTCCCCCCTGAGCCTCTTTTTTCTCCAGGTTGAATCCCCTCCAACTCCCTCAGCTGCTTCTCATCAGACTTGTGCTCCAGACCCTTCTCCAGCTCCATTCCCTTCTCTGGGCCCTCAATGTCTTTATCGAAGAGAGGGGCCCAGAGCTGGACACCACCTTTCCTGTCTTGTGTCTCCTGTCCTCAGACCTTATCTGAGTTAGGGTGGGAACAGGTCTGTGAGAGAGCACAATAAAAAAGCAGCCAGAGAAAAAAGTCCGTGATGCACAGTCCTACTTCTGCTCACAGTGTACTCCAGACAGCTTGCCCTGCCCTGCCCTGCCCTGTGTACCAGCACCATCAAATTAAATCAGTTCATTCTGCCATAACCCTCTGATGGGATCAGTGAGGCAGCATCCAGTCCTTAAGACTTAAATTGTATTTGGAAATAAATCTAAATTTAAGACAAAGCCTGGCCTATTTTATAGTAGGGATTATGTGATGTGGTGTCTGCAGTGGTGCAAGAAGTCTTGGCTCAGCAGGTCACTTCTCCTCCAGTCTTCTGGATTTATTAACGCACATACTTTGCTTAAGCCTCCCTGAATTAATTTGGCATCAAAAATCCTGCCTGTTCCATTTTAAATGCAGGTGAAAGGAGGTGCTCAATTAAATGAAGAAGTGGCATTTGCATGACTAGGTAAAGGGCTTCTTTCTAGGCAAAAAGGTGAAATGTGACTGTGAAACTTGTTTGGAAAGTCACGGTGGGCAAAAGAGAGTACTGGATAGTCTCGTCAGTCCTCTGTAAAATGTGTTAAATATCAGCATTTTTCCAGAGACGTGTTAGCATGACCTCAGCTCTGGAATTGTGATAGCCAGTGCTTACTCCTTTTAAACACACCAGCCTGTAAAATATTGGTCTGGTCTGTCAGAGGTTAAACTTGAAATCCTGACTCAGTTTCATGCACTGAGATGTATTTGAGGGTGAAGGAGGGGGAGAAGTGGAGGAGGAAAGATTACCATAAGCCTGCCTCCTGCAGAGTTATTATCCCTCCTTGTGATCCATGGAGCAGGTGGAAAACTGCTGTTCCTGCCTGACCCTGAGCTCCTGCGAACAGGAGTACCTGGGCTGGTGGTGTCACTCCACAGGCTGGCTGGGCTGAACTCTTCTCTCTTCATGATTTGGTGACAGACTTCCAAATGTAACATCATTGTTACATCAATTTCTATTTTCCTGACACTTGCTGATAATTATTCTGGTATGAATAATATGTTCCAGGATTTCTCTTGTTCTAAATGTCATTTAGAGAAGTGCCATCAATATTTATTTTTTTTAAAAGAAACTTTCCTAATAAAAGTTCTTAAAAGAACACCAACTGGATGTGAGCCCAGCCATAAAAACATTGGAACTGCAGATCCATTTGACTCACATGCAGAACATTCACCATGGCAATTGCAAATCCAAATTTTTGAGAATACTTATTCCAACACATCATTGTGCTGTCCTTTATTTCAGTTCTCCTGATTTGTATAAAAGACCTTGGTGTTTTTGGGAGCTGATGAGCAGGATGGGAGTACTGTCTCCTCCCCTGTTTGTAGTTTGTGTGACATTACCAGTAGGGCCTGTTCCTGGAGCTGTCACATGTGACAGAAGTCTCAGGTGCAGCACAAGATCTTTGGGATCCCTGGTTAGTGTGACCCCCCCATGTCCTCGCTGTCCCACCACCCCTGACTGTTTCACCCCTAGAGACACCAACCCCTCTGTTAGCCCACGGGGACCCTCAGGCTTTGGGTCACCCTGGGGGCGCTTGGGGCTGCAGGAGCAGAGGGACTGCCCTGACCCTCTGGGAATGGAAAGGGGTGACACAGGCACAGCCCAACCAGGTGTGGCACAGAGGGCAAACCAAACACTGCAGGTACTAAAGCAGCATGGCCAGCTTATCTCTGCTGATAGGAGCAAATCAGCTGTTGCTAACTACTGAGAACAGACTTTTGGAGAAGTAGTTAAGAGAAATGGAATTTGGAAACTGTCTGCTGCCGCACCTGAACTGTATTAAGGGGAAATGCTGTGCTTACTTGGAGCTCTGACTCTCCAAGAGCTTTAGTTACTGATAGTGATGATGTTCAGGAGGCTGCAATCAGAGCGCTCATCAGAGACTCCTGAGGTAACCCCGGGAACAAATTCTTTCATTCCTCATTTCTTGGTTAACTCTTAAGTAAGGAAGGTAGATGCTGCGGTAGGTGTGTTTTGAAGTATTATATTTTGTTTATTTAAAGTTTTGCATAGTGAATCTTGCTGGCTGTGTTTGTCTGTACTAGAGCCCATCAGAGAAAAGATCCTTTGGTTCAGCAGAGTTCTATGGGCTGATGTCGGAGTTGTAATGGTCAGAGAGACTTAGATGAGTGGAAAAGAGATACCAGTGAGGAGAGGGCTGAAGTCATTTGGGCAGTGCTGGATGTGTGAGCTCTTCAGGGAGTGTTCCAAAAATTGTTTCACTGGGGTGGTTTTGGTAAAGGCTCCAAAGTGACCTTCTGAGGGGTGTAGTTCAGTGCGTTGGTACCTTTGCTCAGGTGAACTCCTGGTATCATTCTCTTTTATTTGTTCCAGCCCAAATCAAATTTGTCTCTCTCAGTTTTCATTTTTATATTCTTTGCTTTATTCCATGAAGTCTGGAGCATAAAACAAATTGTAACTTGCAGTTAAAGCTACCTCATTATCAGAAGTAACCTGATTTAAAAATAAATTCCTTGTTGTCTTTATTTTAAATTTTAGCCGTCTTTCCATCCTTAAAGTATAACTAACTTTGTGGTAACTTTTATCATGGCTTTGGTATTTTTTCAGGTATATGTCACAAGGAAAACATGCAGAAGCAAGAGAATTAATGTATTCAGGGGCTTTGCTGTTCTTCAGTCATAACCAGGTAAGTCACTGGTTTTGTGTGTGTGGTTTGGATGGTAGGGGGTGGTTATTCCAAGATTTTGAGAGATGAAATGGTAGGTTCTCAGGGGTAAATGTTTGGGCTAATTGCTTTGTAATCTTTTGTTTTATCTCTTTGTTGAGCCTTTCTCCACAAAGGAGGATTATGCCAAACTGGAACATGCAGCAGAAGTGTTTGTGAGCATCCAAACAATAACCGTATTTTGCTTTCCTGGAGGCTTCTCTTTTGATGCCATCAAATTACTATAATTTTTTTATAAGGGAAGGCTGAGGCTTAGCTGTAGATGTTGATAGAAGTATTAAACTCACTGCTGCCAAAATTCTGGCTGATGTTTTCTTTTATGTACTGATATGTTCATCACTGCCAGTATGTGTCTGTTTTGTAGCAAAACAGTGCTGCTGATCTGTCCATGCTGGTTTTGGAGTCTTTGGAGAAATCAGATGCAAAAGTAGCAGAAGACCTTTTAGGTGAGGTGAACTTTGTGCTCTGTTTGATGGTGTTTAGCTGTGCTTTCTCTTCACAGTGACTGTTGTTTATAGCCTTGAAAGCTGCAGTCCTTTCTGGATGCATTCCCAGTGGCTCAGGGTTACCTTCCCCAGAGAAATGGACTGGGGGGAAACTTCATTAGAGAATAATGGATTCCTGATAACTTTTTGGGAATACTTGGAACTAACATTGCTGCCTGTCTTAATGATGTGTCTTAGAAATGCACTGGAAGCAGCAGATCATCTTATTTCTTTTAATGCTAAATATTTTTTAATCTTATTGCTTCTAGAAAACCTGGCTAAATTGTTTAGTTTAATGGATCCAAATTCTCCCGAAAGAGTGGCTTTCGTATCCAGAGCACTAAAATGGTCTAGTGGGGGATCAGGAAAACTTGGACATCCAAAGCTACACCAGTTACTAGCTATTACACTGTGGAAAGGTAAGAAAAATCAACTGCCTTTTTCGTGTTCTCCTTTGAAAATGCTGAAAGCAGGGTATTGTAAGAGATCTCCTTTGGAAGTAATCAAAGGAAGCTGAGATGGAAATGATTGTTTGACTTCTGCTATTACCTGATTTTTGCAATAACATCATCATCCTAATGTTATTAACAGGAAAAAATGGAGCCATAGTTCTATATTAGTGCAAAACACAACTGCTGTAAGGCTCTCCATAAATGACAGATTGATCCTTTAGTTAAGATAGTTTGATTGTGTCATTAGGAGGAGAATTGCTGGGGAGCAAAGCTGTTGTGTTGGTGAGGTATTTTGTTTTTAAATCCTAGATAAACATGACAAAGATTGAAATATATCACCTGGCATCCAAAACAGTCTCTGGGCTGTAAATAAGTACTTTTGGAGAAGCTGGCCAGCAGGCTTATTCCAGAATGAATGCTCTTGCCTTTGATTTATGAGCCATTTTATTCCTTGTGAAGGAATGTAAGATAAACACAAAATATTCTACATAATTATTTTAATTGTAGATGATAGCCAGTTTTTAAAGCCTTACATTCAAAACATAACAAAGGTGATTGAGAACTGTTGAATACATGCCATTTCTCCTGTGGTTTCTCATGAGTAACTGTGCAAGATGATTGTTTATTTTACATTTTTCAGTAGCTGCCAAGTGATGACAGTGGCTTCATATAACAGCCCTGACCCAGTAATGGTCAACACTGCAGCTCATTGCCTGTCTGTGTGCCACAGGCAATCCCACAGCTGCTCCTGTGGACTTAGGTCAGCCTGATGGCTGCTGCCAGCCAGAAAGGGAGGATTTTCCTCTGAGCGTTTAAGTTAGAAACTGAGCTAGAATTAGGATAAGAAACAGTTGCATTCTGATAGTAAAAATCCCCATTTTGTAGCTGTCTGTTCACTGTTCTTTTGAAGAGCAGGATGCCTACATTTCCCTAGTCTGTGTTTTTTTGAGTTGCAGCAGAAAAGGCTCAGATTTTTAAAACAAAGCTCTCAGTTTCCAAAAGTTAGCAGATATCTGGTTCTGTCATTGCAGTGATTTTGCACGATGCTTTGCTTCAAGTTCTAACAAATCATTGCCATTTCTTACACCTTTTTCCTGTATAATTTCTGGTCTGTTCAGCATATGGAAGTAATTTTAATTTTGATAGCAAGAGTGGGCTAAGCTAAAAATAGGAAATGCCTTCTTTCTGTGCACTTAGAAAGAGGGACACTGAAGGTGCTATTTGACTTCTTGGTGCACATGGTCTAATATGGAATTTCTTGATTCCTAAGAACTGAAGAGAGCATGTGAAGTGCCAGCACACAGTTAGATAAAATGATATGACCAAAGTTCAAGCCAGTGGTATCTGGCATTAAATAACCTGTATTTAATAGTAGTTGTTCAAATGTATCTAAGATAAAACTTTATTATTTCCCTTTATAAATTGTCTGTAACTCTTAAACTTTTTACCAGTTGTCTTGTTTATATACCATGTGTGTAGCTCGTGTTCTTTTATCAGCTAATAAAGTACAAGCCTAGTAAATTTTGGTTTTATATTCTGGTATGATGAACTGATTTCTTAAAAGCCTTTTTCTTTTTTCTTTTTCTAGAGCAAAACTATAGTGAATCTCGGTATCACTTCTTGCACTCCACAGATGGTGAGGGCTGTGCAAATATGCTGGTAGAATACTCCTCATCCCGCGGATATCGCAGTGAGGTGGACATGTTTGTAGCTCAGGCAGTACTACAGTAGGTGTTAAACTTCTGTATAAGTATTTTGCTGAAATGACATTGTGTTTGGGGCCAGTTTAATTATGATAACTGTAGGTTAACTATACATCCTTTTCAAAAGAAACTGTGAAACTGGGCAGAGCTTCTGAAAGTCATTTTGTGCAGGAGAAAACAATCTGAAAACTGATGTGTTAAATTGGTCAGACTGGGAAAAAGAAAAAACCCACAATGTATTAAGGTTGAAACCTGAAATCCTGTTAATTGCCTGAAGAATTAATGCAATCTGTTTGACCCTGAAAGCACAATTCTTAGCTTTGTTAACACCACTTTATGTGTAGTTAGGGCTTACCTTGATGTTCTTACACAGACTGGACCTAAGCAAGCTCTGTATTTACCCTTAGCACAGTTCTTGCTCTCAATCTCATCATCAGAGACAATTTGTCCTGGTCACCTTCGTTCTTGAGCAGCAGCACTATGGCTTTTGGTTGGACAGAGTTGCTGCTGGCTCTCATTTACTTTAGGCATTTATTTTGTAGGAGGTGGGAATGCAAGCTATTATGTGCTTTTGCAGAGCTCATGTAGAATGAAGGTTGACAAAGCCAATTTTACTGTGTTTAATCAGCTGATGGCTTTCTTCAGTCAGGGAAAGCAGCTCATGGAGGAGTCTGAGGAGGAGGTGGAGACAGGCCTGTGTGGCAGGGAGTCAGGGAGAGAGTAGGTGTTGGGGGGAGAGGGAGGAGGTGAGAGCAAGTTTGTCTCTCTTTTGGCAGCACTGAGCTGTCATATCAGATTTGTCCTCCTTTTTGTAGCTGGTTGCTATACATTGCTGTGATTTTGAGCAGTAGCTCAAATCTTTTATGGAAATACAGTATATTCAGGATTCTTAAACAATTTTATGGGGCTTTGTTCTGGAGGGAGCAAATTCTGGGCAGAAATTAAGAGTAAGAAATTATTTTTCAGTGTTTATACAGCGCTCCTACCGCATCCTTTACTGGCCTATATCTCAAATACTGTGCTAAATCCTCTTACATAGCACTTTAATGAAAATAGCTGCAGTTCCTTGCCTAGCAGTGAGGCAGAAGAGCCCCAAGCCCTTGCACATGTGAGAGTGCAGAATTAGAGGCCAGCCTGCCAGCAAAAATGAGATGGCTTGTGGCAGCCTTCCTGGTGCTTGCTGACAGCATTTGTCCCAGATAAAGGCCCGTTAGGCCAATGGGACTTGCAGAGATTACCAGTCAAATTAACTGGGCCAGAGCAAAGATTTGATCGGTTTGGGGGATCGATCTGTTGACTGGGGACAAATGGCTTGGGAGCTCGAAGTGTAGCTTTATTATGAAACTTTTAGGCATGTGTGTCAAACTTTAATTGAAGGTCCTGATGCCAAGTTATTTTGAGGTGATGGTAATAGAATGAGAGAGTTGTTGAACACTGACAGATACATATTAAAAGGAGATATGTTTTGGTGTGGATGGGTCTTTAATTCAGTATTTATCTCAGCATAGTAATCTCTGGACCAGTAAATGCAATACCATGTTTAATGTGAATTACAAGGTAGACAGTCTTTCCACATTTTGATTAAATTGATGCCCTCTGTTGGTAGCCATCCTGTGTACAATCTGCTTAGATGCTGATTAAACTCATTCTTTAATATTTAATGTCTGTTCTCCCTCCCAACCTGCCTATTCCACAGTGTATTCTAGTAGTGATTTCCCCCTTCCTCAGCTGATGGCCAGACCATTCCCAAAGATGTACATCTCTACCATCTGGGGTTTGCCGTCAGTTTAAGCCTAAGATGGCCTCTATGCACAAATTAAATAGATAGTTGAGCTTTTGGCTTCCCTTTCTCTTTCTGCGTATGAAACTATTTCTCTGCCTTTTGTTTTTAACTTGCCCCGTTCTCTTTTCTTTTTCAGATTTCTCTGCTTAAAAAATAAGACCAGTGCATCAGTTGTTTTTACGACATACACACAGAAACATCCTTCAATAGAGAAGGGTCCACCCTTTGTTCAACCACTGCTAAACTTCATCTGGTTTCTGTTGTTGGCAGTTGATGGGTACAGTCTAATTTCTCTCATGTTGTTCTTGATTTCTTTTTCGGTTGTTACTGAGATTACATTTTTGGTTGTTTCCTTTCTAGTGGAAAACTAACAGTATTTACAGTATTGTGTGAACAGTATCAACCGTCACTGAAAAGAGATCCCATGTATAATGAGGTGAGTTACTCATAAACAGGATTTTTCCTACTGAATTAGTTAAATAATAGCTGGTTGCCTCCTGTTTTGTGACCTTGTGTGGGTGACTGCTGCCCATGGTGTTGCCACCAGTAAAATGGAATAGCTGACATTTTTCTTCATCTTGTGTCGTTTCAGTACCTAGATAGAATAGGACAGCTTTTCTTTGGTGTTCCGCCCAAGCAGACCTCATCCTACGGAGGATTGTTAGGTAAGCTTGGTTTGTAGGTACCACCAGAGCAGTGACTTAGATAAAACATCTGTGCTGGCAACAGATAATCTCTTCTAATGAATATCTTCTCATAGCCTGTAGAAACAGTCCCTGCTCTAGAATAGAAGATTAATTGGTTGCATGGGATATCAGTTTGGTGGACTTAGTAGACCTTTCATCTTTGAGAAGGGGAGAAGCATGTAAATTACTGTTATGGTTAATTTTTGGCATTATGGCATAACTTCCCAATGTAAAGAAGCATCTTACTGGTGTTAAAGCTTAATTTCCTCAGACTTCAGTGACTCATTTTCCTTCAGTCAAGTATGGGGGTTTGGTAGGGTTGTAATGCTGCCCTTCTACAAGAAATGAAAGGGAATAGTTAATTTCAGCACTCATTTCCTGGCTCTTGAGTAAAATGTGAATAGAATTGAATGTCTTTTCTTGAGAACTAAGCTGCTTTGTTTGTAAACTGTCTTGAAGCTTTACCTACAAATGTCAATTCACTGATACCCAAAGTTTGATGAAAAACATGAACATCATGCTTTTACCATCTGTAATTTGCTTTTCAGCAACTCAGGCACTTTTTCAATTGCATAAAACAGGGAGAACACATAAATGCATTTGAATCTTGAACAAGTTTTTTACAGCATGATGTGCACTGTTTTTTGAGAGTTTCACTGATGCTCATTTGGTTGGGTGTGTTTTCCCCTCAGGCTGCAAATGTAGCACATAAATATGTAACTTTGGTAGGTTTTTCCAGTGTATTCTTAGGGAAGAAAACAAGTATCAGTACAGCAACAGTGCTGTGTACCACTAAAGTATAGAGCTTCCCAAATCAATATTCTTAATGGAAACCAGTGCTGGAGTACTAATATCTTACTACAAAAAATATTCTCGTCTTAGTTTTTTTCTTTTTGCTGTTGTTGTGGTTTTTTGTTGTTTTTTCGTTTGTTTGAGGTTTTTTGTTTGGTTTTGGGGTTCTTCTTGTAGAAATCTGCACCCTAGCAGGATGGAAGGAGATTAGTTAAAATTTTTTGAGATGAGAATGTAAAACTAGCAATTTTGTCTATCCTGTGTTTTATTCTAGGAAATCTTTTAAACAGTCTCATGGGGACTGGGGAAGATGATGACACAGAAGATGGTCAGGAAGACAGCAGTCCTATTGAGCTCGACTGAATGTTGTCATTGGGTGCCGTGTAAATCTGATGATGCGATGACTCCAAAGACACTTTTGGAATTTGAATCCTGCAGTTGTTTCTTGGCGCCTAAAAGGGCTCCTCTGGTCTTTTAGAAATGGTTGCTGAAATGTTTATAATGTCGGTCTATATTATTTATGTAAAAAAAAAGAAAGAAACCAACAAAAAGTAGCCAAATGAACCAATCGGAGCAATTGTTAGTGGGTTTCCGATGCAGCGGCTGGTGACTGATTAAAATATAGTCTTCTACGGTTTCTGATGCAGTATTCCCTTTTGCACAGTAATTCAATAAAGCATAAACATGGGTCTTGTCCTTCATGGCCTGCCCAGTACCGTCTCTGTTACGAGAAAGCCTCCTTGACCTCTGTCCTCTCCAAGGAAGATCTCGAAAGGCAGGGGCAGCAATTGAATAATTGATGTGCGAGGCTGGTGCCAAAAGTACTGCGAGACGAGCCAAGCAGCATAATTTGAGATGCACATCTGAGAGACATTGATACAAGAAGTCGCTTCCACTGCCGTGAGTAACATGCACACCCTTCATCCTGCCTTTCCCTCTCCCCAAGGTCTGGCTCTGGCTGAGCCCATCCGTGTGTTTTTAGCTGGTACTTCCTGAAAAAGCACAAGATTGAATTGCTCTTGAGTAAAAGCCCATCAGTGGAATGTAGGTAATTGGCTTCCCTTTGGCATCTAAAATACCTCCTCTGGCTTGTGGTTCTACTCCTTTGGAACAGATTATTTGTCAGTGTAAGTTCACAACAACGTACAGGCGATGGCGTGATGGTGAATGACATGGTTTGCTGTGAGCAGTGTCTGTGTTTGAACTGAGCTGTGTGTAAAGAAAAGGGATACTGCAGAACTCCTCATCCTTTATGATATATTTATTTTTCTTGGGTGATTGATTCATTTAACACTTTCTGTTAAAAAGAGTAAATCAATAAATAATGGAGTAACTTCACCCCCAGCAGTAGGCATAGCCATTCTCCATCTCTTCTGTAATGCAGCACAGTCTGGTGCAGGGAACAGATGAAAGGGTGGGGAAACGCTTTATTTTTTCACGATGAAAATAAAGAAGCTTAGATTAATAAACAGCAATCATGCATGGGGGAGGGATTAATACAAATTTATTGACTGTATGAAAAAAAAAAAAGGCATTGACAGGAAGACTTTGTGTTAATTGTGAAGTCTCAAATAAACACTTTATACCAGGATGTGCAATAGTACTGCTTTCTGAGAGATTTCCATGCAGAGATATTTTCCTTGCTGTTTTTTTCCACTCTCAATTTGCCTGTGGGTCATCCAGCTTTCAGTGCTGCAGCTTAACCTTTCTGCAATAATTCTAGAGGGTTATGGGAATGTCTGGAGAAGATGTAGATTGCTTTGATGTGCAGCAAGTTCAGAGAAGAGCTGCCTACCCGGGACGGTGCTGTAGACATTTAGTAAAGCTTAGAACCATGTAATTTCATTGCCTTTGTGCCTCTCTTGGGCAGTGTAGGGTGTCCACAGGTGTCCAGCAGTGATGTTCCCTCCTGTGTCCTGCATATATGACCCAGTGTGAGGTTACGTTTGTGTATATACACACGCATATAAACAGACTTTTGTGTAGATATTAAATGTATGGCTTATAATTTATATTATTCTTCATTATGCATGCACACAAAACAATCTTTACAGCTAGTTATAAACACAAACAGTGAGTCCCAGCTGTCCTCTCCCTGCTTCCTCCATGCCTGGGTTGGTAAGTAAGGATGAGTGAGTGTGTTTGTAACATATATTTATAAATACTTTTAATATAAATTAAATATATAATTATAGTTTTACATACACATGTGCATGTGAATAAATGTATGTTTATAAGCAACATATTCCTCTTACATTTAGTTTATAAATTAAATACTTATACAAAAAGCATGCACATGTCTATATAATACATAATTACATATTTCATAAAATTGCAATTATAAAAATGTTTATATAGGTGAATGAAATACATTTAGATCATATATTTGTAAATTATGTCTGAGTGCTACATATATATGTGCATATGAACAGTTCATACATACATCTAGTATATATTTTGCTCTATCTCCTATGCAAAGTATAGTTGTCTATAAATAGTCAACAATCATAACACTTATTTCTATATTCCTAAGAACTAGCCATCCTTTGTGTATCTGTGTGCATACGTATAGGACTATTACAGAGAAAATTTATAGAACATACTGTATAATACACACATATACACACATAATATATACAATAATAATCATGTGTGTAGTTTACATGAAATACATTTACCTGGTACTTGCGTGTGCAGCTTCACCCTCACCCCCACCACATGGAGCAGCCCAGGGTGGGGCAGATGGTTTTGTGGGTGTCCCACATGCCCAGGGCTCTGCCAGCACCACCACCTACTTATTTCCATTTGCTGTTTTTGGAACCCCACCTCCCTCCCCTGCCCCAGCACCACACGGCCACGGCTCTGACATAATAATTTATTGGTTCAAATGACATTTAGTACCACAGTTGTCTTACCAGTGACAGAACGAATGCACACAGCCGATGAGATGCTCTCAGTTACACACACCAACCTAAGGAACGCGTTGGACGGGTCCGTGTCTGGGCTGGTCCTTCCCTGGACGCCAGAAATTTCATTTTTGGGTAAAAATCCAGCACCTGGTGTGCAGGTCCCAGCCCGCCCGCCCCGACTGCAGGAATTACAGTGCTCAACACCGCGCTGAAACGTCACTTCAAGCAGCTTTTTTTTTTTCGGCAGGAAAAAAAAAGGATCAACAAAACAATTGAATTATTAGGGAAAAAAGTGCAACCACCAAGACTGGAGAAGGGACTTGCCTGCTGGGGGTGAGCTGGGACAGGCCTTGATATGCCCGTCAGCAAAACCACCTAAAGCTCAACTCCCCCAACTCCATACCAGGCTCCCAAAAGGGTGCAATCCCCCCAAACTGTGAAACAGGAATGACCCAGGGAGCAGAGCACAGGCTTGGCCCCCAAAGCTCTGCTTTCCCGGCCTCACCTCATGGGTTGGTGTCTCCCTTGCAGAGCTGCAGGGCTGGGGCAACACTGCTCTGTGTCCACAGAGTCCCCTCCCTGCCCTTCATTAAGCAGTAACAAGACAGATGGTGCCCACTTCCTCTATTTCTAAATCCCATTTGCCCCTCTCCATGTACAGCACCACCACTGCTCCCCAGGGAGGCAATTTACTTATTGTTTTTCCCCCCATGCCGTGGGGAGGCCCAGCCATTTTGCACAGCACCATTTCGGGTGTTTCCAGGCTGCAACTTCCCATCCCACGAGGATGTCACCGCTCGGGGACTCGCAGCTCCCCAGAAAGGGCTGGCAGCCAGCTGGGACTGTGGGGATGCTCCGCTCCAGCACCCAGGGACCTGCACACGGGGAAAAGAGCCCCATCTCCCCCTGGGATGTGCCAACAGTCTTTGCTGCGCTGCTGAAGCCGGGTGGGATGTCCGTTCCAGCAGGTGGGAGGTGACGGAGTGGCAGGACCACCTGTCCCATCCTGTGGAGCAGCTACAGAGGTGAATTTCAAGATGGATCAGCATCTTCTCCAAAGTTCCACTGCCATCCTTCTCGGTTTCCGACATGATCAAGTGAATGATGAGGGGAAAGGGAAGTATCATTATTATTATTACTGTTATTATTATTATTAATTATTTTTAACATTTCAAATAAAACCACGTTGTGTTGTAAACAGAAGCTCACTCCTCAGGTCTGCCCAGCCAGTCCCAGCTAAGGTTTATGTTTGAAATGGGCTTCCACTGAAAGGAAAAAGCAGAGAAAATAAAGTTAAAAGCAGAATAAGCACTGGCACGCGGTGACAGCCCTGCAAAAGCCCACCCTGCTAATGGTTCTTGTCTTGCTGATGCTCCTTGGCACTGATTATGACTGATCCTTAAAGCTCCATGGACATCACACCAGAGGCAATGAAGAGGGCAGGGTACCATCCTCCTCCCATTGTGAGCTCTCTGCTCAAACAGCCTTTTCATCTTCCCCTAGGCACCCTTCACGGGCTGCCCCATTCACATCGCACAGGAGGGAGTGATGCTGCATCCCCAATCCCGCCCCAGCCCTCCCATCCTCCACCACCTGGGAAATGGCAGAGCTAAGGCTGTTTCCCACCAGGAAACACACCTGCGNACATTTAGTACCACAGTTGTCTTACCAGTGACAGAACGAATGCACACAGCCGATGAGATGCTCTCAGTTACACACACCAACCTAAGGAACGCGTTGGACGGGTCCGTGTCTGGGCTGGTCCTTCCCTGGACGCCAGAAATTTCATTTTTGGGTAAAAATCCAGCACCTGGTGTGCAGGTCCCAGCCCGCCCGCCCCGACTGCAGGAATTACAGTGCTCAACACCGCGCTGAAACGTCACTTCAAGCAGCTTTTTTTTTTTCGGCAGGAAAAAAAAAGGATCAACAAAACAATTGAATTATTAGGGAAAAAAGTGCAACCACCAAGACTGGAGAAGGGACTTGCCTGCTGGGGGTGAGCTGGGACAGGCCTTGATATGCCCGTCAGCAAAACCACCTAAAGCTCAACTCCCCCAACTCCATACCAGGCTCCCAAAAGGGTGCAATCCCCCCAAACTGTGAAACAGGAATGACCCAGGGAGCAGAGCACAGGCTTGGCCCCCAAAGCTCTGCTTTCCCGGCCTCACCTCATGGGTTGGTGTCTCCCTTGCAGAGCTGCAGGGCTGGGGCAACACTGCTCTGTGTCCACAGAGTCCCCTCCCTGCCCTTCATTAAGCAGTAACAAGACAGATGGTGCCCACTTCCTCTATTTCTAAATCCCATTTGCCCCTCTCCATGTACAGCACCACCACTGCTCCCCAGGGAGGCAATTTACTTATTGTTTTTCCCCCCATGCCGTGGGGAGGCCCAGCCATTTTGCACAGCACCATTTCGGGTGTTTCCAGGCTGCAACTTCCCATCCCACGAGGATGTCACCGCTCGGGGACTCGCAGCTCCCCAGAAAGGGCTGGCAGCCAGCTGGGACTGTGGGGATGCTCCGCTCCAGCACCCAGGGACCTGCACACGGGGAAAAGAGCCCCATCTCCCCCTGGGATGTGCCAACAGTCTTTGCTGCGCTGCTGAAGCCGGGTGGGATGTCCGTTCCAGCAGGTGGGAGGTGACGGAGTGGCAGGACCACCTGTCCCATCCTGTGGAGCAGCTACAGAGGGGAATTTCAAGATGGATCAGCATCTTCTCCAAAGTTCCACTGCCATCCCTCTCGGTTTCCGACATGATCAAGTGAATGATGAGGGGAAAGGGAAGTATCATTATTATTATTACTGTTATTATTATTATTAATTATTTTTAACATTTCAAATAAAACCACGTTGTGTTGTAAACAGAAGCTCACTCCTCAGGTCTGCCCAGCCAGTCCCAGCTAAGGTTTATGTTTGAAATGGGCTTCCACTGAAAGGAAAAAGCAGAGAAAATAAAGTTAAAAGCAGAATAAGCACTGGCACGCGGTGACAGCCCTGCAAAAGCCCACCCTGCTAATGGTTCTTGTCTTGCTGATGCTCCTTGGCACTGATTATGACTGATCCTTAAAGCTCCATGGACATCACACCAGAGGCAATGAAGAGGGCAGGGTACCATCCTCCTCCCATTGTGAGCTCTCTGCTCAAACAGCCTTTTCATCTTCCCCTAGGCACCCTTCACGGGCTGCCCCATTCACATCGCACAGGAGGGAGTGATGCTGCATCCCCAATCCCGCCCCAGCCCTCCCATCCTCCACCACCTGGGAAATGGCAGAGCTAAGGCTGTTTCCCACCAGGAAACACACCTGCGTATTCCTGAGGCAGCATCGGCCGGCTTATGACTTTCTGAAAGGTCGTAATCCACTCCAGCTGGTCGTCCTCTGTCTCGCAGGCAAAGAGGAATTTCCGATCTGGGGTGACGATAGTTATCCCGTGCTGCCAGTGGTTTCCCTGCGTGGATGGTGGGAGCCCTTCCAGCACCTTGTAGCTGTTTTCCTTGCTCCCAATAAAAACTTCCCCTCTAGCAAAGGCATCCTAGGAGACAGCAGAGCAGTCAGGCAGCTGTGAGTGTGAGGGGAGCACTGGGTGAGGGAAGCTGGGACATGGCTCACCCTGTATCAGCCACGAGTCCCAGAGCCAAATCCCGACAGCACCAGCCACCCCATAACCCCCTGCTCATCCCTCAAGGGCACCCACAATACAGCACCAACACCAGGGAGCCAAAATCCAGATGCTGAATGTCCAGTGGCCAGAGCTTCCAAAGAATTTTTGTTGAGTATCTATGCGCAGGGCTACAGCATGCTGGACACCAGGCAGAGCCACCAAGCAGTTACAGCTTCATGCCCTCTTGGCTCTCCCACCAGCTTGAGCTTCACTACAGATTATTACTATTATTATTACTATAACTCTTATTATTACTAGTATTATTGAAGACAATTCCCAACAGGCAGCCCAGGCACCTTCATCTTACCAGGGGATCTTTGAAATACATGAGCCGTCGGTCATCCATGGTGAACCATCGCTTCTTGAATCCCTCTGTTTGCTGGAGAGTAAAACAATGCTGGATTACACACCGAAACAGCACAGCTTCCTTCCCTCTTACCAGGCATGATCCGGGAGTGTCAAGGCACTTGGAGGAGCCTGGTGGGCTGGGGAGGTGGGAACAGGTGACTTCTGGGCCATCACGAGCCACCACAGCCAGGGGCTGGGCCAGCTGTACTGGGGGGGCTTGCAGGAAGGGGCAGTGAGTTTGTGAGGTGGTTTTGGTTTTTTTTTAATGTTTGCTCCCAGCTGAGAAAATGTACAGTGTTTCAGCTTTTTTGTCCCACCAGCGACCCCTTCACACCGAGCAAGACTCACATTTGGAGGGAATGAGAAATATTTCATGTCCTACCTTTGGCCCCGTTTTCTCCATGTATCCTTCCTTCAGGTAGTTTCTAGAAAGCTTTGGCACCAGCTGGAGCAAAAAAGAGGAGAAAAAAGAGAGCAGTGTCAGGTGGAGGGAGCTTGGGGGGTCACTGAATGAAAAGCCATGCTGAGCTGGCCCCCAACCCTGAGCCCACCAGATGGCTTTGGCTGAGTGATTCAGTTCTGCCCCTTCACAGCACTCAGAAGAGGGGGGTGCACAACCATGAATCATCTTTGACCACTTCACCAGCACAGCCAGCAGCCCCCAGGAGAAACCCCCAGGGCCATGGGGCAGCCAGGGAAGGAAGGAGCCACCCTGGCACACAACCGGACCCCTCCCAGGTAATTAGGTTTCAAAAACTACAGAAGATAGCAAAGTGTAATCAACAACAACCAGCAGCAGTGACGTTACCAACTGCAACCCACAGCCCTGGTTGCCAGTGCAGCCTCTGGAATTGCATTAGCAAAGGGTAACACAATTAGCAGCTCCAGAGCCCGGAAAACACAGACAGAGATTCATAAGCCAGGCTGCACTGACCTGCACACAAGAACTCATCCAGACACTTGGGCATGGCACTGACATCCTTCTGCCTTTACCTTTGCTACCTTGCAGCCTTTGCTTCAGCTTTTTGGTCTTACAGCAACAGAAAGGTGCTTTCGGCTCCCGTGCATGTGGCAGTGCTGCAGTTACTCACACAACTCATGCTGGGAGGGTGAACATGTGTGAGTGCATGTGCACGTGGTTTCCAAGGCTGGGTGTTGGGAACAGGTGCTGCACGTGGGCTCAACATCCCACCACAATCATTGCAGCCCAGTAATTGTAAAATGCTCTGAAGGACTGAGCACTCCCCAAGCTTTCCAGCTTGTTAACAAGATGCTAAAAATGAGCAAGAGGAGAAAAGAGAAAAAAAAACAGCCAAAAACTGTAGGAGCACTCACATCAACATCGCTGGCTCCAGGGAATGCCACTTGTAAGTAATGGAAACGTGCTGCCCGGATGGCGTTGAACCAATCCACTATTTCCTAATAAAGACAAAGAAAAGCACAGTGAGGAATGTAGTCTGCACACAAAATAACCCGATCCTGCTGTGTTTCACCTCTCCCACCACTGTCCCCAGTGTCAGGACACAGTATAGCAGCAATTCTAAAAAATACAGAATGCAGCAAACAGGTGAAGAATGTGGAACATCCAGCTGCTGTCCCAGCCTGCCAGATGTGCACAGAGCTCTGCAGCTCCCAGTGAGCATCAAGGGCCTTTCTGCAGAGGGAAGGATTTAAACACATCTCTGAACTGGCAAAATCAGCCCCAAATCAGCATTTGAGATATTGAGCTTGATTCTATAAAAGCGGCTTGGCTTGTGCTGGCTGGTGCAAAGGCAGCCTGACCTCCCTGCAGCCCCCTCAATCCCCCTGCCCTCCCAATCCCCTGCATCAGGACATCTGAGCAATGCCTGAATTCAACCCAAATTGTAGCAACACAGTTCAATGTTTTGCTAAAAGAGTAGATAAGTACCTCTTTATCTTTGTACCCCAGCCTATCAGCTGTGTCTGCAAATCCTTTGGAGACAGCCACAGTGATACTGAAATCCCAGCTCAATTCTCAGAAGCTCTGGTACTTCTGCCTTTTCTTGGCAAAAATGTGTCTCCATTTTTGGCCTCCTACAAAACTGTTGTTTTATAACTTCTTTGTTTTTAAACTCTTTTTTTTCCCTTGTCTCTGGTGAGACTCATAAGCTTGTGTTGCACCAGGTGCCTCTTTGAAGGTTTCACTAAGAAATGCCACATTAATTTTAAGTGATGCACACAGGGAGCAAACACTGCCTTGTGGTCTGAGGGTGTGGGAAAAGGAAAGGCATGTTGGAAGGGAGATTAACAGCTGCCCTCCCTGGGATGCTGAGCTGTCCAGCTGTCACTAACTCACATGAAGCTTCACACATCAGGGACATGTTCAATGAGCCAGACTTAATCCTAAAGTAAGCACTGTCAAACCTTTCAGGTGAGGTCGCTGTAGTGTAGGAAAGACCATATCAAAGGAGACGTCAGCCTTCAGTAAGATTTAAACTTTTTTATGCTTTAAAAATGACTGGAGTGTGGTGGAAAGGCTCTTATGCGACATTTTTGAGATCTCAGTTTTAAGGAGTTGAATTGGGGGTGTCTCAGAAATGGTCTAATGTGGCAAATAGACATCCCCAAATATTTAAAAGCTTTGCTTTGGTTTGTCAAGCCACTTCACGTTGAAGAGAACAAAACCAAAACATAGTAGGACATTGACAAACAATGTTTTGGAAAACTCTGACCTACTTGTCTGAGGTTTTACTCACTTATCACTTGCTTTTCTACCCTAAGCAGCTAAGGAGACCCCAGATAACATCACAAAGAGGATCAGTGAGTGGAATTCACAAAACCAGGCCGAAGGTAATGAACAACAAGCTGCAATGTTAAAAGGTTAATATCTCATACAGTCACCAACTGGATGGCTATTTATATATATATGTGTGTGTGTGTGTATATTTATCTGTCTGTGGGTCGTCTTCTTGATTGTGATGCAGAAAAGCCTACAGGGAGCTCATCTTGCAGCCCTCACTCAGGCAAGGGGACAAACCCATTTCAGGGAAGTCCAAAGAAACTCAGCTGGGTCATTATCAGATGGCACGAGAGCACGTCCTGCCAAACCACCAACTCGAAGGCAGGAGCCACTACCTGAGACCAGCAACTCTGCTCCTTCCCCCAGCCCCCAGCAGAAACCGCAGCACTCCAGACCCAAAACACAGTACAACCCTAACTTCATTCCTCCCAGCTTGGCTAAGCTAACCACCAAAGCCCAGCAAACCACAGACACAGGCACAGTGGTGGGATGCAGCTGTCACAGGAAAGAGCTTCTTCCTCTTATTCTGGTTTAAATTGCAGCCAGGGAGGTACCTGAGAGTGACCTGAACAACACTGTGCTGTGCTAAAGCAGCACCTGGTGACAAGTGGTGCCTGCCCTGCACCATGGGACTTGCATATCCCACCAGGCAGAGCAGATGGAGGGGAGAGTAAATTTGGAAGCAGCTTCCTGGGACCCACAAATGACGACCTATGAGCACACTTCTTCACTCTCTTTTTCATACCTCCCTTCAAAGGCATCAAAGCCTTGGATTTACTTCAACACAATCATGAATATTTGCATTTTATAAAGTACAAAACAGGCAGAACAACAACAGTTCCTCACTTCTATAATCCAATTTGCTCCCCTTTGAGGGTCTTTGGATTGAGTTCCCTCATCTTTCATTGTTCCACCCACCCCATCTTCTCCAGTCACTGAGGAGCCTCCCTTAAAAAATCCTCTACTCCAACTTGCAAGCAGAGGAACAGCAATTCCTTCCATTTGCATCTTACTACTTAGAAGACAAGCTTTGCCACCTTTGTGCTTGGAAAGATTCAACAAACGTGGTCCAAGCTGTTTGTGCATCCTGCACCCCCATCCCTTCCATCCTCCACAGCAATTCCAGCTCAGTTAGAGCCTGGTGTGCCACAGGGTGGCTCTGGGCACCACCAGGCCCTAGGGTCACAACCCAAACCTTCTCATCACCTCTGTGCCCTCACCTTGCCATCTTCATGATAGACAAAGATGTTCCTTGTGCTATTGTCCTTCAAGTAAGTGATCTGCAGTCCGTGTGGGTTTCCAATTTTTGCAGGCTGGAAAGTCGCATTTAGATGTTCGATCTTCATAATTGCTTTGGGTTCTTTTGCCTGGAAAACACAGCTGAGTGAGCAAACACCTGAGAATTGGCTTTCAAACCAGAAAGCGGTTCACTTGGTCAGAAAAAAGTCCCGATTGAGGCCATTAGCTAAAAGGACCTGACTCCCAGCCCACAAAACTACCTGGTGATGATATCATAGGCTTTGCTCAGGCATCAATGAGTCCTTCCTGCCAGCCTGGATAAATGCTCTGTTCTGAAAAATTCAGCTGAGATGCTAAAAAACCTACAGACTGCTGATCAACAGGCCAGCACCTGCTTTTTGCATCTCCCACAGCCAGTTTATCCTTGTCCCAAAAGACAGAGGATAATTCCCCTTGCCAACATCACACCTGGGTGCTCTGCTAGTAGGGGCACCATGTCCTTGTCCCCACTGGTCCCATCCTCTCACATGAGCCACTCGCCACTGACTTTACTCCTCCCCTTGCCTTCCAAACCTGGGACTTCCTTTTCAGAGGGATAAATACAATCCTTACAGCCCATCTCTTGGGTGGGTTAGTCCAAGGGAGAACCTGGACCAGGCTGTCCCAGGCACCATTCCAGCTGCAGCCTCTGTGGCAGGTAACACCGTAGAGCTGCTCATCTTCCTACTAAACATCTTCAGACGTTTACCACCCCTTCAGGACTCAGAAGTGAACCAGCAAGTGCCAATAAGACATTCCATCAAATACTGATCAGGCAACTGGTAACACCAGTTTTAGGGCACAGGCAGGGGCCAGCAGAAGGTCATGCCATGGTCCCCAGCACCACCCAGAACTCTTGAGCTGGCAGAGATGTTAGTGCCAGTTTGGAAACTTGCCATAGACACACAGCCATCGTGGGTGACCACGGTGGGGAAATCCCAGTAAAGAGGACACGTCTAGACAGCACTGTTCCCACCATGGCTGTGGTCAACAACAAAGCAAAACAGCTTTAGAGTGTCAGAGCAGTCAAGAGTGACTGAATGGGGCTGCTGGGAATTTCAGTTCTCCCTCAGTCAGGATGGGCTCTGTCCTCTCCATGAGATGCAATTGCACCATAACACATCAGGCTGAAGGAGAAGACAGTGCTGTCAAAGCCACAGAGAAGTGCGGGTGGATGTTCCCCTCCTCTGCATGTTGTGGCTCATCATGACACCATCATTGCATCAACTACTTGAGAAAACTGGCTGGTGGCTCAGCCTGGGCTGCTGTCAGCTGTGATGTTCAAGGGAGACTCAAAGGTCAGATAAACACCTTGGCTTCCCCCAGTACACCATGCAGAACAGTGGAGTGTCCCTCCATTCATCACAAATGCAATTTTCATGTAATAGCCCCATTTCTCACTTACAATAATTAAATGGGCTCTGGGGAAAAAAACAAGATGCTTCCACACTGCTTGATAGCAGGAACAGAAAACAGGAAACTTTCCCTCTGGATTGCATGTCGTGCCATGCAAAGGAGGATTCAGCCCCCAGTGACCACTGTGAGGTGGGGATACCTTCATCACAAGCTATCCATCAATAAGAAACCCACATCAGCTGGATGGTGCAGAGCCAGAGCTGAGAAAAACTCCTTCACTGGTGGTTTGGGAAAAGCCTTATTGGGTTTGAAGGGTAACAGAGTGAAATGGCCAGTTGGGGCATCTCACCAAGACAGTGGTGGTGGGGCAAGAGCAAACCCCACTAAAGAGAGCAGGGCGCTGTACCTGGTGCTCTTGCCCTGGGGCAACTGGGGATTCAGTGCTTATAGAAACTGGACAAATAAACTGGTGGCACAGGAATCCCTTGTTCAAAGATGCTCTGACAGCTGTGACCTGCACACAGCAACCCCAGGGACTCACATCATTTTTGTTGAAGTACTTCAGTGCACCTTCCCTCTCCGATAACACGAACTTTCGGCTTAAGAACTGCCCGTTGTCGCGCCCTCTCTTCCACAGAAATCCTTCTCGGTACCCTGCAGCAGGAAGGAATGGCTGAGAACCAGGGATAAAACACTATTTAAAAAAACAGAATTAGGGTAAAGAGGAGGAGAGGAGCAGAACTAAGCAGACCAAGTGTGTGGCTGTTTTGCTTGAGACATGAATGAAACAGATCATCTCCTTCAGATTTGCCCTTCTCACTCCACTCTTGCTCCTTTCCAACAGCTTGTGCTTCAGACGTCCTTGCTCTGACACCCAATTTAAGATATAATTATACAAAAAGCGGTCCCTTTCTTAGTTTCACCTCTTTTTAATTTTTGTTACTGGCTGTCAGGAATGAGGACTTTAAAATTAAAAATTATATCTTATAACAACTTCCAAATAGTAGCTAGATTTATTTTTTTTCCATATGCCAAGTGGCACATTAAAGCCTCTTCTTCACTTGCCTGCTGCAAACCAGTGGTGTGCAGAAATTCCTCACTCAGCCTGCTTTTCTCACTTGTCCATCCTGATAAAAGTTTAATTTAAACCACTGATGAGAAGATACAGAAAAAAATCCCTTAACCAGTTCCCCAACACTGACTCTATAGTTGCAAGAGAGATAAAATGTTTCCATGACACAAAAACTTAAAGCAAGAAAAGAACTCACACACAGACTTCTACTGGACTTGAGAGATCCTACACCAAATACTTCCTCCAGTTCCTCAAAGAGACTTTACTCAGCATCAGACAAAGTCATCACTGTCTACCACGGATAAGGTCAATGGCCAAGCCTGTGCTGATACTGAATGTGAGCCATGCTGAACTGCATGGAAGTCGTGGAAATATTTAAAGCTGCCAGCAGCCTTTCCTTTGTCTCTTTACTCCACACAGGGCATGTGCTGCAGCAGGGATTGATTTTAAAATGAAGGGCCCCAACCTGCCCCTCTGAACAGGTGGATGCTGCCACACAAGAACCAGCCTGAGTGTTCTCATTTGGGGGCTGCCTGCAGGGACACCCCTCTTGCATTATTACAGCTTGCTCCCAGGGTGAGCCAGCACAAGCAGAATGTGCACCTCTCCTGCCTGGAGATCCAGCAACCCCTGCTGCCTGCACTCCCACAAATCCACCCCCCCCACAGCCAGGCAGGCTCAGCAGCCACCAAGTCCATGTCACTGCCCAGAGACGCAGATGAGACAGCCCAAAGCCTCAGTTATCCCACAGCCACACCCAGTACCTGGTGATGACACACCACTGTCCACCTAATGCAGCTCCAAGCCCTCTCCATCCCTCCAGTGCAGGAGAAGTGCTCCACACCACCAGAGCAATGTTACCTGTGTGCACCAGCCCAGTATCTCAGGGGACTGATACTGGACACATAAGGAGAATGACAAGGCTGAAGTTCTTCCTCTGATCCACCCATCCAGCTTGGGAGAGTCTTTCCCAAAGGCAGGAGCAGACCCAGCTCCTTCAGTCCACCAATTCAGCCCTATCCTGCTGGGTACTTTTTCCAGAAAAAGCCCTGTTGGAAGGCACTTGCAGAGTCAGAAGGAGAAGAATCCACAGGGAGCAGGATTACCCCAAGTCTCCCTTGCTCCTCAAGAGCAAAGGGAAGCAGCCAAAGAAGCCACCAAAGTCCAGTCGAGGGCAGCTGCATCTGACAGCAGTGCAGGAATAGCCCAGGCTGCTGTGCCTGTATCACTGGCTGGGAGCTGGAGCTCTGACTGACACAGAGTCAGATGCTGCTCCCTGCCAGGCTCTATCAGCAAACCCACTACACACCCTATGGCAGGCTGTACACGATGGAGCTGAATAGGAATAACATCTCTCTGACAAGAGACAGACAGGAGCTGATGCCCAGCTGACACATTTATAAGATGCAAGATTTGCTTAACGTGAGGCAGAGCTGCTGCTGAGGCTCTGCTGGCTGGGGATGGCCCACTGCTCTCCTGAATGGAAGCACATGAAGCAGCTTGCTCTCAAAGCATGTGGTTTGGAAACCAAGGACAGGTGGTTTCTGTTCCTGAAGGGTGCTGGTTTTCAATGGCAACCCAGTTGGAGCAGAAGGAAAGTACTTCGAAAGCCACAGATATTCACCCCCCTGAATGGCAGAGATGGTTTCAGAGCCTCTCCACTGGCATTTGGGAAACACTGACATGTTCTAGGGGGCTGGAGAGAGCTGAGCACGGAGGAAAGGACATCACCATAAAACAAGAGAGAGGAGAGAACCTGAGGACTACAGTGACCTCAGCACATGCAAACAGGGGGAAACCAAGAAGGAAAGCCCATCTTTTCTTTCAGGAATCCCCACCTGGGCTTTACTCATCTCATCAGGGCACACATAGCTCAGGTCTCGGTGGCTCCACCTTGGAGCAGCTCAGCTCCAAAAGTCCTGGCTGTGGGTCTCATCTGTTCATTCATCCTGAGTGTTTCATTATGAACATCTGAATGGCAAAGCATGCTGCAGACATTCCTGATAAAACTTGTTCCCTGCCAAAACACCTTTTCTCGTGATTATTCTCAGCACTCAGGGAATGAAGAAAAAAATTATTCTGCACCTCCCCAAAGACAATGTCAAATCATTGCAAATCTGTAAAGTCCACCTAATGCCCACCTGGTAGATGGGCACCATAACAGCTGCACATGTGAAGAAAGGGAAGCCCAAAGAGGTTTGGTGAGCTGCCCAGGAAAAGATTGTGAGCTCATGTTGAAGTCAGACTGGAAACCCAGTTTTCCCTGCCCTCTTATATTAGGACTTTTCATTATTTTGGTCTTCTCTTTCCAACATTCTGCAGCAAAACACAGTATCCAAATTCCCACCAATTGCCTCAGCGAAAGAGCTCCTGGCTACTCTGACAAAGCCAGCTGCTGATTTCAGTGTTCTTCAGTACAGATTTTTGCTTGCTTCTTTTTTTTTTTTTTAACTTTTCCCCTCCCTCCCTCTCTCCAGGGAAGCATCCTCAGGAGCTGCTCCTCTGCTCTGCCCAAACCTGCTGCCTGCACCCCTGTCAACAGCAATCAGTGCAAAGCACCGTGAACTGGATTTGAACCCAACATGAACCCACCCAGGTTCCTCAGGCAAACAGTGTGTCAGCAAGACATGCCCTCAATGTCCTGATCTAAAGGGTTGTGAAAACAGCTAGAGAAGGTGCTGGGAAACAAAACTGCAGGAGGCTGAACAGGCAATGGATCTCACACCAGAGGGCATTAGAGTCAGAAATTAAACCCTCTCTTCCCTGTCTCTGTGGGCTGCACTACTTTAGCAAGGTAAAATGAGGAACTGGCATTTCCATTCTCACTTTATCACCACAACTAAAACCCTGGGGGCAAGGAAAACAGAGTCACCACGCTGATTGACTGAAAAGAACACAGTGCATGGCCTTGTGCCAGCTCAGGTAGGCTGGTGTCTGGTGCTCCTTCAAGCCAGGCAGGTAAAACTGGCAGGACTGGGTGCTCTAGTGTAGCCCACACTTCTCCCTGTCTGAGAGGCTGCAGAGGAAGCAAGGGAGAGGATTTTCTATCAAGGAAATCTCATGTAGCCACCATCTTTCCATCTGACTTCTGCCAGCAATTGGTTCAAGTTCCCCAATTTTTAAGAAGAGGGATATTGCTACTTCCCCACCTCAGAAAGCTGTTATGGTGCTTAGTTAATGATGGGGGGTTTTGTTCTCTGAGAATGCAGATTGTAGGAAGTACCCAAAATTACTCGTTCAGTTTTAACCTTTGTTCTCAGAGAAGAAAAAACCCTCCTGCAAGGAGGGCAATCATATCCACTGTCTGGCAAAAACCAACACACATGGACTTTGCTTCTGTCATCCTAAGTAAGGCATTATAAACTGGGACTTAAAACCACATCTGCTCTTCTGTTACTTTGGCACTTTCTTTTGCAGTTTCACCTGGAAAGAGGTGTCAGAACTGTTTGTTGTTCCCATGACATTTCTAAGGCTATGATAAAACCATGTCTGGTCCTAGGCTTTTAGGAGAAACCTGAGTGAATCCAAAACCAACAACAGCAACAGAGCCAATACCATACCCAAGCCCAAATGCATCAGTGTGGCATCTTGCCTTTTCTCACTGCAAGACAAAGCATGGGAAGCTGAAATAGGAGAAAAAGATGTACTTGTGTGAGTAATCCAAGGGCAATCCCATTCTCCTAGAGTTCAGGCAGGCATCTCCTCCTATAGAAGCAGGTTTTATTTCCTCTAAGCAGTTAGAGGGCATTGACCCCAATCCAGAGCTTTGAAGAAGATTCAAATACAACTGCATCACTTTGCTGCTGAAATTGCAGGGTATTTATCGCCACTTCTCTGTGTGTCAGGAGCTGAGCATTCTGATGTATTAGCATTGTAAGATGATAATTAAGGCAGAACAGTGGATAGGGACTCACTAGACATGATGTGCCCATTTTTTCTGAGAGGTTAAGGAGCTGTATAATTATTCAGAGCAGTTGAATGGTGAATCCCACAGCACCTCTGACCCCAGTGTCACAACCTCCTTTTTAAACAAAGGGTCTGAAGGACCTTCCTTCCAAGATAAATCCCACCATCCATGGTCAGAGGGCTGCATGGAGAACATGGCATAGTCTATGTTTTCGCTATGGACTGGACTTTGAATAGGGTTGCAAAAGGAAGCATGTGCCTCCTGTTTGGCTGTGTCAGGGTAAATGGTTTGGTTTGATTGCTCTAAGTTGTAATATATCTCTTCCTGTAGCATTCAACCACCATCAAAGCAAGACATTTCAATTACTCCCTGTTACAGGTATTAAGCATTTGAATAAAAGTTATGAAACAAGGAATACTAAATTTTCTCATGGAGTGAAAACATCACTCTCTATCCAGATCCTCCTCAATAAGGCAGTCCCCCTGCAAGTAGGGTCAAGATTGGTTAAACCCCTCAGAGCTTTCAGTGAAGGCTGCAACCACTCCCCTGCACAGCATCAGCAGCTTGCTTTTCTGTCTTTGTTTTCCCTGTCTGCAGCTGTGCTGAGTAGCCTGTAACTTCCCTGCAAACAATTCCGCAGTCATCTCCTGATAAATACACTTCCTGCTGGTCCCACGTTCAGCAGTGCAGATACAGGCGTGGTGGAGATGTCAGGATCCAGACGCACAAGAGGCAGAGGGGACTTGGAGGATTTGCTAATGAGATGGGCGTCCTTCCCCCAGGTGTTCTCCTGCACTGACCAGGTGAGGAGCCACCAAGAGCTGCTGCTGTACATGCACAGTTCGGTGCTTTTAGAAATTAAAGCCTCAGCAAGGAGCAAACAAGGATGCTGCATTCAGGGATCCTGCAAACCAGTCTCTGCCCACAGGACACCTAATGTAAGGTGGGTGCCTGTCATGTCTCACCTCACACGCTGAGAAGGGAGTGATCCCCCTTCTCCTCCCTTAAGGGAACTCTTTATCCCCTTCTAAGACAACGCACCCTGACATCACATCTCACCCAGCCAGGCGAAGGAGCCCAAGACCTCCCATGTGCAGCACCCTGACACCCACAGCAACCATTTTCTCACACACACACGTTTTAGAGGTACAAATTTCCCAGCTCTTAATCAATCAGTCTTCTCTTAATGAGCACTTAGCATCCAAATTACCATTCCTAAAGGCCATTTTGCAGAGAAGGGTTTCCTGTTGCCATCCAGTCTGCCTCTGCTGCCTTCCAGGAGCTCATAAAACAATTATTGTCCCGCTGCATTGTGGAGCCTCAGCTATGGATGCAAGCAGCTGATGAGATTGATTGCTTCCACAATACCCAATTAACCCACTCACTCTGCAAACGATTGACTTAATCAAAGGCAATTAGCGCTTGAATGGCTACATCAGACAGAAAGCCAGGATTCAGTAGATGATTCAGATCACACTATACAGACATCTCCTTGGCCTTCTAAGGGAAAACACCATCACTAATGCTCAGCTCAGAGATGGAAGTAGATGAAACCTCAGGTCGGTGGTGTGAGGTGGCACAGAAAACACAAGGGAGAAGGAACACACATTTATTTCCCTTTACTGATAAAAGGGAACTTGAAAAGCATCGATGTTCCCCTTTTCCTCCTTTTTCTGCTCATGCAGGACCCGGAGTACCAACCAGTTGACCAGACCTCAACGACCCACTGTCATGAAATGGTACCTTTGGTGTCTGACAGCTCCCGACAGTCAGTCCCCGAGTGCTGGACCCACAGGGCTGTCTCCTATCACCAGTCCTCTGAGCAAAGTCGAATGTGTTCTACAAAACCACCTTCAATATTGATTTCTTCCAAGGCATCTTCTCCCACAATGTAAAAAAAGACAGCCCAAAAGAGCTGATGTGGAGGCAAGACCACATCTCTGCAGAAATACAGCTGTCAGTGTCCTCAGTGGCTGTTTTTCCTCTAGACAAATCACCCTAAACCGGCACAGCCAAAACAAGGCAATGCCTCACCATGGAAAAATCAAGGTGAGCCACCCACGTCACCTAAAACGGAGGACAGAGACTGTTTCAGATCATGTATAGAGAAACTTCAAGTTTGAAGCCAAGAATGGAAAACAAATTCTCCACATTACTGCAAAAAGACATTGTCATTTTGAACAACAAGCCCATTGTAATAGAAAAAGGTGTCAGTTCAGCTACCCAGCTGCTCGGATCAGTATGGCAGATGGAACCAAATGCACCATTTCTATGGAAAAAAAACGGGGCAGAGCTTAGCTACACATCAAGATCCCGAGGCTGACAGAAAGAAGACAGGGCCTGTCCCCGCACACATGTGGCATTTAAATGCAAGTTTGGTCCCTGGGTTTCCAGTCCCGTTTAATGTCATAATGAATACCGTTCATTGCTGGCTCACAGATGAAAATCCAAATTGCTTCCAAGCAAAGCCCCAATAATAAAGCTGAAATCCATTAAGCCTGTGATGTTTGCCACTATTTAAATCTGATTAAAATTGTACATGACACCACTAAGCCGAACAGCCAGAAAACACTCCCGTCAGGTCTGATGTTGCCCCATGTAATCCAGACCCCCCTCTTTCACCGGGTTGTCAGCTAAAAGGAGCCATAACAAGAGATCACGTACCTAATCCAGCTTCCTAAGCTGTTTTTAACTGGTTGCTTTAATCACATGTTATGGTTCCCCACGGAGCAGCTCTCAGGTGACAAAGACATTAGCACAGTCATTCATACTCCCCGAAGATATCTCGGATGGGATCACTTTCCCCATCGTGCCCAGACACACGAGGTGCCTCTGCAGAGCCAGGGGAGCCATCAGCGGGATGAAAGGTGGGAAATCACGGCAGCAGGAGGTGACAGACCCTGGGCAAGAGGCTGCAAGGTAAGGGTGGTGCAAAGGACGCTCATCAAAGAAAAAACTTCTTCTAGTAGAGTGATATTGATCTCCCACTGAGCACTCACCTCCCCTGAAAATGCTGCGTGGGAAAAAACGTCTGCAGAAAACACCAAAATATACAATTCGCAAGTCTTCACCTGATTGCTTCAGGCATACGTTTCGTAGCGAACACAGCCACATCCTCCCGTGTTATCAGTTTATCTTATAATTGACCACCGATACAGTGCAACTTCCATGGTAACTTAATTACTGAGCAAGTGTTTACATATTAAAGATAAGACCATAGCTGACTGCTGTAGAGCAATTCGATTGTATCTGCTGGGAGATGTTACAACCCCTTGCTACAGAAAATGTCTTTGCTGGAAGCTTTGCACTTGCGTTACTGAGAACTGAATGTGGAATCTAATTTTACTTGGAAATCAAATGCTTCCTCTTCAAGTGGCATCCCTGCACACCCACCTGGGAGCCGCTTGGCTGCTCAGAGAAAAAAACCCTGTTACAGGTAAATAACCTTCAGGTTTTGATCTTTTGAAGCCAGTCTTTTATAATAAAAGGCAGATGAAAGCCGGGAGGTTCCCAGTGCGATGCTCATCCTTTTACCAGCACTGAGTGCACTCGAAGCCTGATTTAGATGGAGAGCTGGGCAAGAAAACGTTTAGGGACAGGCACGCAGTACTAAGTCATAATAACACCCGTGCAGCAGTTCACTTCAGGAGCTGAATTTTGAGAGCAAAACCACCCTCAAAGAACAGGGCAAGGATCCTTCTTGGACAAGACACAAACACTCCCAAAAATCCTCCTGCAGCCACTGTGAGTTACTTGCACAGAAGCTGCACGGGAGGATGTTCTGCAGCTTTCTCTCCTGGCACAGCCGTCACCCCTGCCCAACACGCAGCTGGCCCTGCCTGGACCCTGCAAGGTGAGAGAGAACCCGTCTGCAGCCTCACAGGCAACTGCAATGACTCTTACGCAGAAAGCAAAGAGGTGACCCACTGAAAGAGCTGGGGATGAGGGGTCTTTATACCCTCCATGGGCACCACAGACAGACTGCACCAACCTACAAGCTGCTGAGGCTTCAGCTCAAAACACCTGCAAAGCACCAGGAACCACCAGAAAGGTCTGGATTTCACACAGAGATCATTGAAACATAGTTAGGGGATCAGGACCCTCAAAGCCCTGAATAGCTTTAGATCTTTAGGGGTCTCTTACCCACACCAATAAATAAAATCTCAGCCTGGGCAGCTGCTCACACACATCAATCCAAGGAAGGATGAGGCAAATTTAACCCCCAGCAAAGCTTTACAGAGGTCAGCAGAGAAGTTCACCACAGATTTCAGATGGGTTTAGGACCCTCTCTCCAGGTCATCCTGGAATAAAGCATTTTCCCCACACAGACAGCATTGCCACACTAACATAAATCAATGAAACCCATTCTCAAATGCACATAACATGCCTTTCTTTGCTTTGAATAGAAATCCAAAAGGTTTTGAGCATATCTGCTGCAGTGCTAAAGGTTCCTGAATGTCTTCTATTGAGCATTCTATACATTTATAGTCAAAACTTTATGCAGGAAAGGAGTTTTTGTTTAGTTGGGGGCTTTTTTGTTTTGTTTGTTTTGGGGTTTTTTGTTTGTTTGTTTGTTTTTAATTCAGGACTTGTTCCTCTCCCGGCTGCTGGTGCTACAGCTGTCCCAGAAATCAGTCAGTACAGGATGCTCTGGCAGCTGTGCTACCGAGGGAGGAGCATCTGGCAGCACAGCCACAAGCTCCAGGGTGCACAAGGACATTTGCACACCTTGATTTTTCTGAAACCATCAACCCCCGTGCCCTGGAGCAGTTAATCCCACTTAAGGAACTCCTGGAATTTTATAAATCAAGGCTAAATTCTACCCCAATAAATCATTGACCAAAACTCTCATCAACTTTGCTATGCTAAAATTTTTTCTTCCAGCCTCTGCAATGCGTGAAAGTTTCAAATTCACTCCCTGTGGAGCAGCCTCCTTGTCTTGCAGGTATTTTGGGGATATACTGTTTGTTACTGCCGTGCCACATAACCATGTCCCTCATGGGCTGCCCTGGTTATGAAACTGGAGGTGGCTGCTTTGTCTGCACCTCAATTGCAGCAGGATTTATAAAACCAGTCCTGTTTAGCCAGCTGGGGAGGCACCTCCCAGTCCAATTGCACTGTAAGCATCCGAGAAGTGGGGTGTGGACAACTCCTCTGCTGCAGAGGCTTTCCTGCTTTCTCAGAGATTTCAAGGTGAAAACTTGAGAGAGCTCCCTATGGGGAGAAAATGCAGGTGGAAACAGACTGGTGTTGGTAAGAAAGAAGGATCAGCAAATGCTCCCACTTCTGAGTCAAGGCTGATCTAACTCAGCTATGTCTCTGGCAAACTCCAGAAAAAGACATGACCTCACCCTGAAAAATGTTCTTTATCTGGTGAGAGGCAGAAACCGCTCAACCCTGCACAGGTCTCCGACGTAAAACGGATCTTTCTTTAGTGGAAATTTAATTAGGCTAGAACGAGTTGCCATGAAAACAGCCTTTTCCATGCACTTTGTTATCCTACTGCTTCCTAGTCACTCCTTTCTCATTAGCAGAAAAAAAGATGCCCCAGCCTTTTGGTTGTGTGTCACCACACAGGGAATGTGAATGTGCACAGTATAAAACCATGGAGAAACCCCAGGAGACCCAGGGCACAAGAATGACCTTCACAAAGCACCAGAAATGGAAAGGAATGGTTCTATTCTTTCTGTAGATGTTTATAATCAAAAACATGGAGAACCAGCCTGATACTTCTCTTTGGCTGTCTCCAGTTGGTATATGTCCATTCACTGCTAGTAAAAACCCAAGATTACCTGAACAGGCAGCCTGGGCAATATCACAATACAATATTTCAAGGTGGTTGACCTCAAATAGGGAAAGCTCAAGGACAGGAGTGAGTCATGATAATTATAGTTGGGGTGTTTCACACATTTATTGATCTTATAGTCTATCCTCAGCTGGTGGACTGACTCTCCCAGGGAGCACCTGCAATTCAGGGCATCCCCAGAGAGCATCCAGAGCACACCCCAAGGCACAGGCAGCACATTCAGCTGCCAAGGGAATCCAGTGGGTGGAGGGGTTCATACCACCTTGCCCATGTGAAATTGCACTGGTTCAACAAATTCAACTGACCACAGATTAAATCCTTTTGGTTTGAGCTGACAAAGCTAAATAATTCTGTTACGTATGATACAAAATGAAACAGCATTTCCTAGGTGTGCTTTTTTGAGAGGGGGAAAAAACCTAATGAAACATTTTGCACAAAATGCTTAGATGGAGAAAAAAAAGTCCAACTCCCAACTACTTAAAATTTCATGGGGCAGCCCATACCCCTTCCAGCAAGGTTCACTCCCACGTTGCTCTGCTTCCCCTGCAATGAGCATTGCTGCTGCCTTACTTTTTGCACAAGAGCTGCTGCTCTTTGGCTAATTATAGAAGCTTGGATCAGAGCTATGCTGAAGACAGCTTGACAGAACCAGCTGTTAAAATTACAGCTGGATTCTAAACTAGCTGTGAACATCCAGCTTTAGCTCACAGTGGTGCTAACCCCTTCCCAGAGCCAGCTGCCAATGCCTTGCTTGGCCAGCTACTCCTTCTCCTCCAAGTTCAGACCCACAGGTCCTCACCTGCAATTCTTGGCTGCCTAAATGGTTTTTTGCTTTAGGGGAGCTGAAGACATCAGAGTATTTCTCTTTGCTAGATGCTTGTCTTCCCACAGCAGCTATCTGTAAGATCCATCACCGCCCCATCACTTTGTCACTGCAATGTTCATGGATTTCCTGGAAAGCATAACAGCAGTCACTGGCCTCCTGCCATGGCCCAGAGAGGTAGAAAAAAATAGAAATGCACCACAGTTAAATCTAAAAGAAAGCCTTTTACATTTGGAGCCCTTTCCTCTGCCTTCTGGTGGTGACTTTGTGTGGTGCCTCCTTAGCAAGGCTGGGAAATGGTGCAGCATCTTCCTTTGATTCTAACAGAGCCTCAGGAGGCAGTCGTACCCTTTCAGAGGGATTGGACTGTGTCTGAATCAGCACTTCAAAATGCTCCTGGAAGGCACTGAAAGGCTGCTCCAGCTCCTGGTCATATGATGCCAGTCCTATGGAAACATCAGCGCATCCTGGCATGGGAATGATGCCACGTGCATGTCCCTGCCACAGGACTGCTCCCCTTGCACAAGTAAAAATAATAATAAGGGTATGGATGCAGGTGCCAGACCTCATACTCACCCACTGGGGCATCATGCCCTGTTCCTGGGGCTGCAAACATTGCACCTGCCACATGCCAGGTGCTGCACAGGTGAGGACCCAGTGTGGGGGCTCAGACCCACCGAGCAAGGCATCATCCAGGGCGTGGGGAGGCAGTGGGACCAGCGCCCACTGACCCTGGCTCCCAGCGTGACTCATGTCCTAGCTGAGGTCAGTGCCCTGCAAACAGAAGCCTCTCTGTGCCTCCAGCAGCACGAGAAGGAGGTTTCTGTGCCAGGCAAGGTTGCTCACTGGAGGGATGCTCATGCTTTAACCCCCTCCCGACAGCAGCACATCAGCCTCCAGTGACCTTCGTACTGTGTTGGGAGAACTGCAGGCTTTGGAGTTTCTGCTGGGCACTCACACACCCAGCCCTCTGCTACGTCCCCTCTGGTGATAACCTCCGGGCAGGGGCTGCTTTTTTGGGGCATCTATAGAGCATCTAGAGCGCTGGATGCAATCTGCACACAATGCTCTTGTGCACTCCTGAAATGCTAAAACACTCATGCTCCCTTGAAAAGCAAACAGTGATGAGGTTGCATCCCTTTTGGAGAGGATTAGAGTCCTGCTGCCACTTAGCCTGCCCTCCCACATCCCTCCCTGCCACGCTCCCCGTGGCTGCAACGACCACAAAGAGAAGCATCAGCAGAACTCACACAGCACCAAGCTCACAGCAGGCTGCAAAACTCAGCCAAGAGACCAAATTCCCCAGTACAGTCCCTGCATGACACAGGCTGTGATACAAATCATTTTACTCCCTGGGACACTGAGACATGGCAGAGGTCCACGCCAAAGAGGTGCAGCATCCCGGTGCCCTGGGCTCCTCATTCAGACACCAATCCCCCCATGTTCAGAGATCAGTCCCATCTCCAGCTCCCCCAGGGTGCAAACACAAACTGCCAGGGCGTGCCAGTGCCAAGCAGGGGAACTGCTCCTGGTATCAGCTGGGAAGAGTGAAAATGCAGCCAGATTTTGGGACCCAGCAGCAAAGACGTTACAGACAAGGGTAAGACTGAGTGCAGAGATTTGTAGCACAGTTTTGCTGAAATCCAATAAAAGCCAAACCAGGTGCTCTGGTTCAGTCCAATATCGGAACAGGCTGCTTGGAATTTACTGGAAAGGGTGATTTAACAGAAGGCACCAGTGATGCAATCCTAGCATGCACACCAAGCACCAGTACACACTGCAGAGAACTGGTATCATGACTTCCAACCACAAAACATCTCCCCTTTTATGTTCAAATCTCTGCTTCGCAAAAGTCAACAAGGATTTCCAACAAAATACCAGGCTACACTCATTTTTGCTGCTTTTTAACCATGCTACTATTGTTTTTCAATTTCCATCTCTAGGTTTATGAGGGATCTGCTTTGCAGGGATGGGAAAGAGGGGCTAAGACAGCAGTACCAAAAAGAGAGGGATGCTCCACAGATCTCGTGACAGCAGCATTTTCCCGACACATGCTGCTGCCCTGCATCACCAAAATAAGTGCTTCCCATCAGCGAGGGACAAAGCAGAAAATTACCGAGTTCTTCTCAAAGCCCAGCTCTCATACTTGAGCCTTTCAGGCATCAGAAGAGAATTTAATCCATTTTACAACTAGCATCAGATAGCAGTGACATTAAAAAGCAATCGGAGCAAAGCAGCAACTTCTCTTTGAGGCTAATAAGTAGAAATAAATTAACTTATTTCTTTATATTGAAAATTCCTCTCTATGGACTCAGATCAAGGCCTGCTAAAGCTTTTGACAGCTCTGTTTGCCCATCAGCCACATCTGCATTGAGGTTAAATAGAGATTTACACTCACAGAAACTTCTGAAAAACTCAGACCTTTGGATAGAGATTACAGATGCAGTCAGTATTTTCAGAAGTTCAACTCAAAAAACGTTAGAAGAGCCAGATATAATTAGGCTTTTTCTACATTTCTATATATGGTGTAAGTCAGGAGGCAAGTCACTGGCATTATGGGAAGCACGCCATCAAAAAAAACAGAACGAGGGGAAAATAAAACTCTTTTATTTGCATGGTACAATTCACTTTACAGACACATAATGCAGCCAGGGCTTAAAAGGCCATTTATAATTTTGCAGCATTATGTGGCACTAAAGCTTTTATTCTGGTATTCAGAGTCTAACGCGACTTAGTGTTTATAAAGTGACATTTCAAACCACTGCTCTCACCAGAAATACCTCCACGGCCACCACTTGGTTTGGGGTACATTAATACAGACCATTGCAACTGCTCTGCAGAGATTCCCCCACTGCTTCACACACCAAACAGGTAGCAGAGAGTATAAACTGATTTTTCTTAAAAAAACCTCACGGCTCAGTTACAAAGCAGCCGGGGCTGACACTGCAAAGGCAGTGACATCACCTGGTGGATCCACTCCGGCATCCAACCTTCCCAATGGCTGCCCCACCGTTTGTGATGCAGCACCTCCAACAAAGGGCAGGCGGAGCAACAGCGGCTTCGCTCAGCCTGCACTCACACTAAAGGCTATTTTTAGGACGAGGAGATGTTGTAAGCTCATAGGGGGCTGGGGGATGGGAGGGAATGTTTCAGGAGGAAAATGAAAATTAAAAAAAAAGTGCTGAGGTGTTTTTCTACCTTGTCAGGTCAGAGGACAGAGGCAGCACACTGCACTGCCCCACAGCCACACCAATGCTTGGGCACAGCGTGGGAGTGGGGACACAGTACTGCAGACACACTCCAAACCCAAACTAGCCAAACCCCACACACCTCCTGAAAGGCAGTGGGATGCTCCTGCTCACCCAGTGCAGCCCGTGATTCACAAGGCACTGCTGTGGAGGGGCGAGTCGGGCAGGTGGCTTTGCTCTGCCCCACCACACTCTCCTGTGGCACACACAGGTAACCTGGACAAAGCCCACTGAGTTGTTGCTGATAATGCTCGAAATGGTTGCTTTTATCTCATGGTTTCTCTTACTCCTCCTGTGAGCTCGGTTTCCTAAGGAACCAAGGCTTGTGCTAGCATCGTTCATCTGTCTACCCCTCCGGCTTCTCTTGGATAATTTCAGCCAGATGTAGCTTGCTGTGTTGTCTTTCTTTCTTGATTACAAAACAGTGAGATAATTTACACACTTAAAAATCATCCTCATCCCTGCATTTTGCAGAACCACCCTTGCAGTGGGGCACTGCCTTTTTCTCTGAGGGGCCAGCACCTGCCTGCTCTCACCTCACACTCAACCACACCACCATCCTACTCTGTACAGTGCTTAGCACAGCATCACCTTGACCACCCTCAGACCTTCACCTGGGAAAACCCAGGAGAGCTCTCCTGGAGTTGGTGGAAATGTAAAGAGAAACGTCAGCCAAAGATGTGGGCTGCACTTGGGGAACAAAAAAACCTCAATGAAATAATTTCCATGCTGGTTTGCATGAGAGAAGCTGAAATGGCAGCTGGCTACCATTCTGACCACACACATGAGCTGGCTCATATCCTCCCCAGTGCTCAAAGCAGCTTTTGATTTAGCTGATAACACCTTAGCCAGAACAGAGTTTTGATTCAACTATTTTACTTAACATGCCTTTCTTGTGTCTCACCAGCTGAAAGATGCCACAGGAAGTATGTATGGCACTTGTCCCACTTGCAAGGAGCTGGTTTCACACAACAGCTGGGTATCGCCCTTATCACATCTCCCTGCCCACAGCACAATGCTCTGGTCATGGAGCAGGTCCAGGGGGAGGGAGCAGTATCCCACCTCAAGACTTTCAGACAGCATAAACTGGTACAAGGATTGATAGAGCAATGCAGATTCATCCCAGCCAAGGCAGGAATAGGGTAGGGGGGGAAAAAAAAGCAACAACCCCCATGGGTTCCCATCTAGGAACAACGTGCTGCCACAACCCTGGTACTGCTACAGTGTCCTGAACTGAGACTTTGCTCTTTCTTTAAACCTTCTTACCAGCATCCTTTGCCCTTTTTGTTCAACTGTCCTTCCCTGCAAGGGAGCTGCAGCCAAGCCTGAGCAGGCTGTTTTGCAAGGCAGTGATTTATGGGCACAGGTAAGTTTGTGCATGTGAAAGGGTGCTGGAGAAAACACCCCTCCATGGAGCAGCATGCTCTCTTCCACTGTGTTATCCCCAGCAGTTTGCAGCATAAAAATCTTGCTGACTGCACAGAAGATGCCCTGTTCCCCTGAGCCTGCAGGCCCTCTCTGCTCTCATCCTCTCTTCTTGCAAACAACCACAGATCAGAAGACCCTGTTTGGCCCCAGCCACCCACCATCCCACCTACACAGTATCACCACACCTCCTCTGCCCATGTCACCTCCACCACCAGGTTTTACTGCATGTGCTTGCAAAGCAGAGAGGGGATGGTTCTCATGTAGCTTCACAGTCCCTTCTGCACAAGCATCTCCTTAAAGACCATATGCATTAGGGGCTTAGCAAAGGGCACCAGGAACCCTCAAGCTGATGCTTTCTTTCTCAGCTCAGTGCTTTGGGCTGTCTGATTTGGAGTAAAACCCATGCCCTTTTAGGCTGCCATCTGGGTGCTGCTCAGCCCCATAATTTCCTTCTGAGGTTGTGAAAAAACACATTGCAGAGCTGGTGTCATTCTGACACTCTCAGCTCCCCACTAGCCAGACAAAATGGGCTAAGAGACAGCAGAGGGATGAGGTCTGTCAGTTAAAATAATTGGGTTTTAACTTCAACGTTGCTCACTGTTTTGTCTGATCAGGCTCAAAATAAACTGCATTACATCACTGCAGGTCAGACTGAGCTAATAAGGGTCTCTTCCTCACACTGAGAAAGGACGTTTTTGTGTCCCGTGCATTTTCTCTTGTGTTTTGCAGTCAGAGCTCCTTCCAACTGTGCAAGTGCAGGGGAAAATTAATTCAGACTGCTGCCCAAATTATGCAAGAGCCTCATGGAATGGAAAGTGCATATTAACAGATTTGACTATTTTAGGGTGTTCTTTTATGTCTCATAATTTATTTTGCCATCGTATTTACAGACAAATAGAAAATAACATATAAGCCAAGTAATCTTTAGGGTGCTGACAGAAGATAGTACAAGCAAAGAGGCACCTTCAGAGAAATGCTACCCTTAGTGACTACCTGAACGAACCAGAGCTCACCAGAACAGTGACAATGAGATCTAGTTCACAGTGCTACAGATATAGGAATACAAGTCAACAGAGCCCAAAGCCTTGATCATCACTGACTTTCCTAATACACCCAAAACCTTATCTGTATGTCCCAGCTTTCTCAGCTACTCCAGTGGAAGCTCCCAGGCCATCTCAGGGTGCAGCAACACCATATTGTCTTACCCTGAAGCCCAATAGACCATCCCACACAGTTATGGAACTACCCATCAAATAATCAGAGTCCTTCAACTTCCACCCCAAAGGACAGGGTTTAAATCTTCAGTTGGTGCAAATCTGGATTCCTTCCCCATTTTCATGGGATTTAGGACAATTTATATCAGCTGAGGAGCTCCAACCTCCCATGACTAAGGAATGAAAGCAGTGAAGCCAAAGTTCAAGGAGAAAACAATTCCCTTTTGCTGTCTCTTGGCCATATGCACATTCCCATCCTTTCCTCCACAACCTGGGATGCATCAGAGCAGCTGCACCTTGACCAGCTTATAATATCATAGTGCTCTAGCTCTGCAAATACTGTTTCCTTTTGCTTCCTGCATATCTCCCTTGGTTACAACAAATCCCTTTAATTAAGAGGAAAGTAAAGCACCCAAATTAACTAACTTTCAGTAGGACTTTTGGGATGCATTTCCATAACTTCTGCCTGTCAACAGCAGGGAAAAACATCCAAGCTTTCTAAAACTCACCAGAATATTTTTTAAATTTATCAAACATTGCAATTGCCTTAAGACAGAGATTCAGACTTTGATGGAAATTGCAGCCATCCCCTGTTTCTAGGAGAATTCAGCAGCCCTGCCCCATTAAACTGTTAATAGGGACACTTATCTGGAGGTTGACAGTAATTTCACCAGTTCATTTACCAGAAGGGATAAAGACAACCTGAAACACATTAACGTGAGAGTCTCAAAACTGGCATCATTCTGTGCTGTTGTGCAACAAATGTACTGCTATTAGAAAGGATGTGGCCATGGTGTTAATTGGGGTTGCTGGGGTGTAAATAATGTTTTGTTTCATAAAGTCTGGCTAGGGCAAACAAATTATTTAGCTCACTCTACAGCTGAATGAAGACCTCAAATGTATAAATGGGTGTATCTGAGAATCAATAGTGGATCACCGAAACATTTAATCACTGTTTTACTAATCTCTCTGCACTATCTGAACTCAAACTGACTCCTCGCACCAAAATCAATGGTGCTGACATGCTCATTAACAACAAAACCACCAGAGTTTGAAACACTAACTGGGGGCAGAGGAGCTGAAAGCCACGAATGGGTTTGTGCTCCAAGGCTTCCTGGGGGAGCAAGAAACTCTCTAAAAACTCCCTTACAGGAATTTTCACCGCAATCTCCTATCGAGGGTAAGTGGCTGTGACTGCACCTACAACAGCACATCCCCAAGAGGGGACATCTGACTTAGAGACTGAACCCAGAGCCATGGATCCTCCTCCTGGGGCTCGGCTCAAGGGCTGGTTTCAATGCTCAGCACTGCCGGAACTGGGGATTTCTGCATGTGGGAAGTGTCTTTGTTACCCAGTTTTGTTCCCCAATTCTGATTCTGCTACCTCACATCACTCTGTATCTCATGAGGCAGATGTTTCCCAGCAGTTTGAGGGATACACAAGGTGCATTTTGGGGCAGCTGTTGCCTTTGCATCCCACACTGACTCTTATTTATACCCTTCCCCAGCAGCTGAAGTTTGCAGCATTCTCCTGCTGTTTGACTATCTCAGCTCTGACCTGCACATCTGACACTCCTGTCCCAAGGCTCATTTCTCCTAAGTCTGTCAGTCTGGCTGTAATAGCTTCTGCTTGGCACCTACAGGCTCCAGACAGTCTCTCCCCAAAGGATATTCTGAAAGACATTGAATTTCCGACCTGGGTTTCGTCCGGCTGCCTGAAAAAGGATGTTGCTCAAAACTACTCAAATATAGCATTTTCTTAAATTTTATGCAATTATTGAACAAATATCAGAATGCGAAATAGCCCCTGGGATTGGAAAATGGAATTAAATCTTCCAACAAACATGAGAAAATGGATACTGACATCTCTATTAGCAACAAAATGTTTCATGCTTGGAAACTGGTAATCTAACACTGCTCTGGGGAATTCAGAACGGTGAGAAAAAATGGTCTGAGACAGCACTAGGATGAAACAGATACACATACACTCAAGTGAGACACTGCTGGATGTGGGGTGGGCAGAAGGGTGCTCTGGTGTCAGTCTCACCTCGTGTTCACAGATAGTTCAGGTCAACAGTAGAAAACAACAGCCCAGATCCTCTGCTGTTCCCAGCCATGCTGAGCCTGCCGTAACCAGGCACAGGAGGTTCAGCCCACACAGGGGGCACCCTCTGAGCTGCTGGTGTGACCACTGAGCTGTGTCTCAATGCACACAGGACATGGTGTGGTGGTGGGCTTGGCAGTGCTGGGTTAACATTTGGACTCAATGACATTACAGGTCTGTTACAACCTCAAGGATTCCATGATGTCCATTGTGCTGCTTTCCTATGGGACACAGGATTTTCCCTCAGTTCCTTTCTCAGGAACAACCTTGAAAAAACAACCATCTCCCAGCACAGCAGCCCAAGAGCTGAAAGCAGCAGCATCAACTGAGTTGCTGAACAGTCTGGAAGAAGGAGCACTGTTTGGCTCAGAGTGAAGTTCAGGTGGGCAGCTACACCTGGGGGCTCCAATGGTGCAGCAGAAGGGAAAAGCTGGCACTGGAAGTTTGGTGTGTTTCCCCAGCTTTGTTTTGCTGTAACACCAACCTGGTCTCCCTAAGGAGGAACCTTCTGGACCAAGACCCCCTTGGAATTCACTGTCCAAAAGAATCAACAAATGACATGCAGAGGTCATTTGCATGGTTCCTGTGCTGGATTTTGGTGACATTGCAATTCTCAAAGACAATATACAACCTAAAATCACTCACACACAACCTACACAATGCCCACACAATGTTTCCCTTCCCCTCCTCCTCACAAGAGCACTGCTCACTGAAAATGGCTTAGCCCCTTGTCTTCTATCTGTATTTAATGGCTTTGGAACTTCAAAGAGAGAGGAGAAAACCCTATCACTTTACCATGTAGTTAAATATTATGCAGCCACATTACTGAAGAACACTTACAAAATACGCTGCTAAAATAAACTCCCCTTTGAACTTTTCTTATAATATCTTTCAGAGAGCTCAGAACACGCTGCCCTTCTTCCCACACAGCACTGAAGCACCTACTTCACTTTAACCAGGTACATGCTCTTCTTGGAGTCAAAAGGACTAATCCTGTGCTTAAAATTATGCTTTTGCCTCAAGTACCTGGCTGAATCTGAGCTTTTATATCTAGAAGTTGCAAGGTAGAAATTAGAAATAATATTCCTGGCTGAACATTAAACACACACTGGCAGAACACATTCCAAAATTATCTGAGAAATCAAACCATTTCTTTTTATTGCTAATAGAACATGTCCCACTCCAGCAGACTGCTTTGGAAAATCTAAAATAACAATGTGCATAAGGTTTTCTGTATGAATATGGATACTCCCCACACACTATGTGTGTGCCTCATGTATACAAAATAGCAGAGCAGAAATGCTCTAAACATAAATTGAGAATATATGAGATAAGATTTTAATTATGGGTTTCATATCAGCAAAATGCTGGAGCTACCTGCATATTATTAGTGTTGAAAAGCATCATGACAACAATATTTTAACCTTTAATCTGCTGCATGGTCTTTGCTAATAAAATTATCCCAGAGTCATCCAAGCACATAGCTGGTGTCAACTACTTATTATGCAGAATAAATTAAATGCCACTTACATATAGCACAGAAATACCCAGCTAGTTTGAAGTACTTTCACGTGGTCCTTCTGCTGGTGCAGCCACACAACAGACACGTCAAGCCCTGGGTCCCCTGTTCAAATCCTGCCCTCCTGCAATAAAATCATCTGACCCACTGCTTGACTAACCCACCAGAAACAAACCCACTGGTGCTTTGCCTGACACGCTCTTGGTGAACAGTCCATGCAAGTCAACAGAAGGACTCTGATTTCATTCCACCAGGTAACAAAATTCCCAATATTCTAAATAAAATACGGGAAATACCAGGAGGGATCTTTTGCAAAAGACCATGCTTACTTCTCCTACTTAATGACATACGAGCAATAATCAATATAAACAACATATAAACAGATACAAAGAAAATGGAAGGTGCTGGACATGAAAAAACTTATCTGTCAAAAGTGTCTTTCCCTACCTGCAGAGTAAGGCTCCTGCTTCTCGCTGTGAATGAATTCTTTTCGTTCGTATTTGGCTCTGATCCACTGCTCCCGCAGCAGTCTGGAAAAAAAATACAGAGAAAAGGAAACAATAGTCCAAGATACACTAAGGAAGAATCCAGAACCACTAATTCTTCAATCAAAATACAACTGTGATTTAGAAGTTTTCCAAAAATCGCATTGTACAGTCTGAAGTCAAGGGTTTCTTCTGCTTATGGCTGGACAATAATAATTCATTTAACTGTACATCCAATTTCAATGGAAACTTCTTTAATAAAATGTACAGATTTAGCAAAACAGCTCATTCCCACCCACCTCATCTGTAAAAAAACTCCCTCAGTATATGAACTATTTTAAACCTAATTTCCTCAGACCACATTCTTTGGTGAAGAGGATCAGTAAATGAAAAAACTAACAAACTACATACACAAGAGAGAACCCGTAAAAATGAAGCAGAAATTGGGGTTGTCTGGTGTGATGTGTATACGTGATAGCCTTTTGGCAGTGAAAGATGCGGGGATGTAACATCTCCTTGTCACGCATGGACAGCTATTCCAAGAAACTGGGACCCAAACAACAGAAGGTGCTGAAAACTCACCTGGTCAAGCTCTTCCAAACTCATAGCCTATATTGATAAGTCTAAGAAAACAATCTATAATGCATAGCAGGAAATATAATGATTAAAAAGTTCTTTTCTTTTAATGTTGATATGATACCAGTGATCATACACCACGACCTTAACTTCCAAAAAGGAAAAAATACTCCAAAGATTATAAATACATTTTTTGCTGTTTTATTTTAGCATGAGCACTGTAACAAATTATGTAGTTTTGATCTAGGATATGCTAGAAATTCCTTCAAGAACTAAGTGCAGTTAAAAATGGTTTAATTGCCCTAGAACCTTAAATAGCCCTAGCAGGCAGAAAGCACACACAGAAATAAAGGCATGTGTTATCCCAGCTTCACAGCAGACATTTCAGAGCAGCCTACACCAAGGACAGCAAAAGCTCCTCCAGCTTTGGGAGTGTTCTTTAAAACATCACACTTCAGCACATCAACTTCTCTGCCAATGGAAACTGTTCATATGCTTAATCACCTTTTCTTTTCTGCTGATTATGCAAACTCAATGGTATCTTTTCAGCAGACACATCCCAGAAATGTTCAAAGAAGATAAACATACCAACATGACTTATGAAAATTCATCTGCAGGTATGGCAAATGCATTCAACAAATCTATAAGATACTATCTAATGAGAACTGTGGCTGTGATTGGTTTCTTGGCAATAAAGGTGGAAATAATTACATAGATTTTGTTCCACCCATTGTTGGTTGGGATACCAGCCTTCTCCCTCAAGGCTCAAGGAGCATCATCACTTCCCTGCACCCAAAACCCAACTGTGAACTTCTGCTGCAAGAGAAATAACGCACAACAAGGTAGCCTGCAAACACAGATGGCTGATGACCCAAAAGGTGGCACCTAAATGCCTGTTTCCATATGGCTGTCGCTCATCAGCAAAGCTACTAAAATTTAATCATAAAATCAACACAAATACTTAAATTTGCTACCCTTCTTGCAATTTTTCCAGCCCAGCTGCTGCAGACAGCTTGTTAGCACCGAAGCCAAACTTGGACCTTTTCAACAGGATGATTAGGGATTGAACTAGGAGGATGAAAATTCACACCACCCTCGGCTCCAGCTGACGTCAGTGGATTCAGCAGGAGCTGCAGCTGCTCTGAGTCTCTGCGAGTCAGCCTTCCAGCACGGATGTTTAAATACAGTGTAAATTAAGATTCATGTGCAGCAGTGGGAAAACACTCTTGCTGTATGATGCAGATCCTACAACAGACACACTCTGCTGGGCTCACGCCTTGGGGAACACTGCTCTGCAGGGATGGGCTTCCCACAGCGCTGTCAACAGCGGTGGTTCAGCGTCTCCAGAGCTTTTGTGCAAGGGAGCACACACTGGGCAGCCACCCTGGGTATTCTGAGAAGCTGCAAAATGCTCCTGATAACCCCTCCCAAACACAAGTGGCCCCAATGGCAACCTCCTTGGCACACAGGGCTCCAGCTGTGCCACTTTCCCAGCGTGCAGAAAGCACTTTCTGAAAGTTCACATGTTCTTCCCCTTTCCTTATCAACACAAACCCAAGCTCTTTAGCAATAATTTCCCAAAACCCAGGAAACCAAGCACAGCCCACAGTCAGGACAACTTATTGCAGGGCCAGTAGCTGCAGCGTTGGCTCCAGTGGTTATTTATAGAAAGCAGAACAACTCCAGCAAAAGAAACCAAAACAGAAACCCATCTAGGACACTGAGGAGTTCACTATCTCCCTTCACTGCAACAGAGAAACTGAGCAGGGATTTGACCACACTTACTCTCATGGACTAGATACAATCCTGCCATAAAAAGTTGCTTTAGATCCTGGGGTTGAAACCCAGTTTCACTGGCACAGCTTTGTTGAATTCAAACAGAAGCAGGAATTTGTCCTGGTATTTACAGGTTTTGAGACCAACTGAGGGGAAGGGACCATCCAGGAGACCCTCCAACAATACAGGGTTTGTATGAAAACAGTCACCATTTTCAGTGGATTGCAGAGCTGATTGTAATTTCATTTTAAGTATGCCTTCAGGGACTTCTAAAAAATCTAATGCTATATTTTAGTTGAAATGTACTTTTCCAGATGTGAACACGTGTGTAAATAACCCAGGGCAGACATCACATGATGAATACAGGACCCTCCATCCAAATCCACCTTGAATTCCAAAAGGAGTTCTGTGAACAGAAAGGACTGTAGTAACAGCCTCCTGGTATTTTACTGCATTTCTGGTGATGGGAATATGTAGCAAATAAGCAAATATGCCATTTGTGTTTGTCACATCATTCCTAAACTGTGGAGATGCACAGCTTTGGGGATTGACTCCAAAAGCTTTAACAGCCCACCTAAAGTCTGTGAGGCTGCTGGTTACAGGGAACCTGTCATTCTTTGGCAATTAGAGCAGAAAAGTCATTGTAATCATCAAGATAAAAAGCTGGAAGCAAAGAAGGAAAACCCACCTAACAAAACAAAATGCTAAGGAAATCCACATTTCCAAGAGAACAAGGGAAAATTCCCTCCCCCGGATGGAATAGGACTGGGCCTCACTGAGGAGGCAGCAGGTCCAGAGGCTGACAAAGCACCGCCAACACCAAGAGCTCCAAACCTCACTGTAGGCACTTGTTTTCTTGCCTGACCACCCACATGAAACAAGGGCTCTCTGCCCAGGGGCAGAAGGTTCCAGAAGAAGCCGCTGGAGCAGTTTTATCTCGGTCCCACCTACTCAAAGCCTTTTGCTCACAGCAAAAAGCAGCACAGGAAAAGCTGCTCAAGCAGTTTAACATCAAACTGTGGCTGCGTGGCTTCAGTGTGCTCTGTGGAGGAGCACTGGCCAGCCAAAGTCAGAGTCTCCAAGTTATTATTTCCCAAGACTCTCAGCTGGCCTGGCTGATGCACTACAGAGTACACACCACACAGGCTGCTGGGGCTTTTTGGAGACATATGACAGACAAGAAACACCAGCCAGAGGTGAAAGTGGCCCAAAAGACATCAAACACCATACACTACCACTTTCTAATTGCATCCTTGTGAGGCACCACCAATTCCAAGAAAGACAAAAGAAACAAATGTCCTCCAGGAATGCCATTTCCAAAAGCCAAATTTGTAGCTTCTGGAATTTGTCAGAGGTTTTTCCAGGAAGAAACAATCTGCTTTCCACAGGCAGCTTGGTGGGTGCAGCTATGCCAAGTTTCTGTCAAACAACTGCTTTAATGAAATTTTAAGTCTGAGTCCAAATTTTTTGCTCAGACTCTAAGGAGAGCCATGGCAGCGTAGACTAAAAGCCTGTCTAGCTTCACAATCTCTTCCTGTCTAGTAAGTCCTTGCTGTGAAGACTTGCTTTTAAATGGCTTTGTGGAGGTATGAGACAGCTGGGGGGGTTTTCTCCAGGTGCTCTGGGCATCACCTCGGCTTGCAGAGCCCCCAGGGTGATGTGCCATCCCCCCACCAAGACCAGTGCCCAACAGCAAGCTCAGGAGGACAGCAAAAAGACAGGGGTTTTGGTTATGAAGGCATAAAACCCTTGCATTATATATTTGGAGAGGATAAAGCTGAATTTGAGTATGCGAATCACAACATCTTCAATTACAACGCTAACTGGTTCCTTTTGTTTGGTTGTTTTACATGCACGGTCCAGCTCACCCCAACGCTATTTTTGAGAGTTGTTAAACACCAACTGAAAACATGTAAGGCAAACAGCCTGTGTCAGTACTGCCTCAACCTTGTAGCAATTTCCTTTGGAAATTAAAGGAATCAATGTGATTTAACCGGCTCACGAGCTAACAGCAAAGGGGAAATGAACGACAAAGAGAGAAAAGCCCCGTGGCTGGTCAGGACTGATGGAACAGGCAGATCTCAGCACTCAGCTGACTGCAGGGCCATGCTCAGACAAAGAATTCCCAGACAAAGAATCAGTTTGAGCCACCGCAGGAGGCTCCATCATTTGGGAGCTGATGAGCAGCCATTCTGAGAGGCCACATCGCAGCACCTCCAACTCTACACCCAAGAAATTAGGTACTTTTGAAAGCCATGGATGTAAAAATCTGAAGATCCTTATTAATAAGTAGGAGCCTGAGCAAAACTGAATTTTACTGCTCTGGACATTAAGCCTTACAGTTTATTATGTATAAAGTACATAAGAGGAGACCAAGTGAGAAGTTTGCACCTAGCTATCATTATGCCCCATGCATGGCAGAGGAGGGGCCCACACTGACCTTCAGACACCAGACTGATTTGGAGGGCTTGGTAGCTCCTCTACCAAATGAACCAAACTTTAAATGGTAAAGAAAAAAAAAATATCCAGAGATTTACCAGGCAATTTTCTACCTACACACTTTAATCAATACAATAAGCCACTCCAGCTAATAGCTGTTGTTCTTTAGATGACTACATGGATGAGTCCTCAAGATTGAGCCTCACCGGGAAACATCCTCTCTGAATGATGTCTCATCTTGTTCCGGATAAGACAACCACCCAGTACAACTCATACCATTTCAGTCTGCCCCATTTTTCTTACCAAGGTCCTCAAATGTGCTGGCAGTCAGTACACTGAAGTGTTCTGCATGAGGAGCAGATGTAGCTCCCACTTACCCAAGCACAGAGAGAGAGGAGCAGAGCAATGCACTGCAGGATGATGATCTGCATTCCCAAATCAAGGAAAAAGGCAACAGAAAATGACAGTAAGTACTGGGCAGGGATATGGATGTACTTCCAGTCCTGCAAAAGCCCAATAAGATATTATATCCACTTTCTTCTAGGAGTTTTCAATCAGGCTGAACAAAGCCTTTTTCCTTGGCTTTTATTCAAGAGTGATGCTGTTATTCCCTGGTGACTCCAAACTCAGCCACGTGCTTGCAATGTATCTGCCCCAGGAAAGGCTGTTTTACTGCTGCTGTGGTGTACAGAGCTGGGCCATGACCACTCGTGACCAGCCAAAGAGGGGTTTTGTGGTTTAAGTTCCTCACCCAAGGCTCTGTGGGCCAACACTGGTGTGGTGTAGGAACATCCCAGAGTCTGGGACTCCCCAGTGGTACAAAAGCTGGCTGCTCTGTTCCCTGCTCACGAGGCATGGGTTGAGGTGCTGGCAGACAGAAGGTGAGAGGAAATGTCAGAAGAGGACTTTTTCTCTTTTGGTTGAGGGGTTTTTTTGCCTATGAACAGCTGGTAAATTTTCCCTGGGCAATTCCAGAGCACGCCTTCAACTACTCTAACCTTTGCCAATGGTCATACAGGACCAGGAAGCCACGATGGGGTTTCTGAAGGATAGAGAAGCCAAATGCAGCAGGCGAGCACCATGGATTTCCCAAGGAGTTGAACACAACATTGTAGGCAAGAATTAAAAAGGACGAGCTGGTGCTGCAGCACTTCTTGCTCTGAACTTCACAATTCTTAAGAAAACCAAAGCAGAGCAACTCCAGAAGGAGCGTTATAAAATTAAGAAGCTTCAAATGAGCCAACAACCTGTCCTTGTTAGGGCTCTCACGTCCTGCCATGCTGAGGGCAGCTCCCAGAGCCTGCCCAGGCACTGCAGCTGCCCAGCACGTGCTGCTGTTGGAATCAGAAGCATCAAAACCTCTTGGTGCTGCAGAACGTGGGTCAGAACACAATGGCTTGGTGCCAACACTGGATGGAGGTGCCATCCATGGCAATGCCACCCCAGGCTGTGAGCTGTGAACAGCTCATGCTATTGCAGTGACTGGACTGCAGCGAGGCGGGGAAAAAGCTAAATATATATTGCTGTAGAAAGCAGCACTCCCCTGCACTTGTTTAGCATGCATCTGTGGAAAGGCACAGAGAGCCTCTAACTACGGAAAGAAAAATACAACCCAGCACACGATCCTGGAGACACCTCCAGGGTGTAACATGCCCACAGCTGCCAGTACTGTGGCAGTGTCAGGAGGAGATCTGCTGCTGAGAGAGGTCACATCCACCCCAGTGCACCCTGATGCTACAGCAGAGACCCAGCAGCACTGGAATGGAGAACACCTTCATGAGCAGAGCTCCAGGCTGAGTTCAGAAACCAGGCCATGCAAGGCTGCTAATTATCCCAGCGCAGATGAAGTGTAAGTTTGGACCAGAAAAGGGCAAAAAATTAGTCTTCCAGCTTCTAGCACCAAGAGTAGCATTTCCTCATCCTTCCAATTAACTAATCCATCAATAAATAACCAAAAAGAAACAAAACAACAGAAAATCCTTTAATTCTCCTGCTCCCGTTTCCCATGGGTTATCAGCCCCAGCAGCATGTTGCTCCACCAGGGATGGGGAGCTGTGGATGGAGCAGCCGCCCCAGCACGGTCCCTGTGTGATCCCAGACAGCTCTGGCAGGGCTGTGGCTGGAGCTCAGCCATTGCTTGGCAAAGTTCCCCAGAGAGCAACCGCAGCGCAGGATGGAGGGAGGAAAATATCACAGTGCAAAGCCTGAGCTGCATTATCCAAAGGAGCCAAACCAGCCGAGCACAGAACCAGCCACAGACGCTTCTGCCAGCCCGACAGCAGAAGGAATGAAAATGCCTGTGGTCTCCAAGCTGCCTGAGTGCAAGACCAGCTTTCCTTGTCTCTCAGTCTGACCCATGCAAGGAGAGCCGGGTGTGATTTGCACCCAGAGCTCAGGATACCCCAAGCTGGAGAGGGACCTGCCCCACTTCCAGCCAGACACCCCCAGCACAAGCTCTGCACCCCCTCAGGCAGGGATGTGGCAAGGAAAAGAACCAGGACTCTGCTCCTGAATATCAGATAGGCAGCATCTAATGGAACTTAACTGAAACTCAGAAGTAAACAAAATTTAAATCCCCTAGAATTGTGTTTCCCCTACCAGTGACAATGAGGTGGAAAAAAATCTTGTTTCTCCAACTCCAACATCACAAGCACATATAAGGCTCAAAATGGCACAGCCAAACTGCTGTACAGTACACTGCATAAATGGATGGGTTTTTTCTTGTCAGGCCAGGCAGCACCACTCACACAAAGGTACAAAACCACCTTGGTACTCAGCAGAACCCTAAAATCCAATTTTAGTTCATGTTCTTGTGCCCTGGGTGGTACAGCACGTTCTGGCTGCTCAGCTTCTTGGTCTACAAAATCCATCCCAGCTTACTTGGGAGGTTCACTCTTCACTGTATGGGAGACAATACTTTTTACCTGCCTTAATGAAGATTATTTGTCATTTAGGTCAAAAAAAAAAAAAAAAAAGAAAAAGAAAATCCATGCCCTTGGCATAAAACCCCAGCATTTTTGCATTACAAGTAGCTCAGCATCTCACATAACAGATCAGCAAGCTCTGTTTTGATGCAGGAAGGTGATCTGAAAAGGCAGAGGAAATCAATGGGTAGAAATCAGCATTTTTGTAGAAACTTGGAAGAGTCTGGGGAACAGACAAACTATTGACTTCCCTGCATCATCTCAACCGTACTTATTAAATAAGATCCCACACGCAGTATAAACTTTACCATATGTGTGCAGAAATAAAAAAGATTTTCAGGGTCTTTTATAAATGAAACCTCCTTTGTGGCTAAAAAAAAGAGAATTCTGCTAAAACTAAACAATTACAGAGGCTGCAGCTGCACAAACAAATAAATGTTGTTTAACAGCAGAGGTATTTACTTACTGACAGTCAAGAAACGTTGGCTTATAATAAAACGGTGGCATTTTAGATTCATATTTTGCTTTTGCTACATTGTTTCCATTCGAGGCCATAAACTGTAAAAAGAGAAAAAACAGAAGTAATTATAAAATGTTAACAGTATTTTTCTTTATCCTCTTTTGCTTCTACAGAGTAATAAAATTACCGGGATGGGGCATCTGTTTCACTTTGAGAGGTTTCCTCAGGACCGTGCACAGAAGGGATGCTGTAAAGACTGTGCCTGCAAACCAGGGCTGAGAAATTAATATTGATTGTTATTGCCAGGGATCCTACAGCTTAATATGATGCTGAGGCCGGGTCCTTGTCACAGTGATCCCCACCAGACCCCTCAGGAGCAGGAGGCAGCACACAGTGGCATTTCCTCACTGGCATGGGAATGAGATGGCTCCCAGGAGATCCAACACAGAAATTAGGTAACCAGAGGGCAAAACCCAACACTAACTTTAAGTCTCCCTGTGCTACAGCTCCAGCAAGGTGATAGTCTCTGACAACACATCCTTTGCTTCGGATCACATCACTTGTGCCAAAAGGATAATTTTATTTTTGCAAAGTCATGCCAGCAACCTCAGAAAGGAGCTTAAAGTGATAAATAAATAAAAATTCTATCTGCCTTGACAGCCCTTCCTTCCAATAAATAAATACATTTCTATCTGGCCTGACAGACCTCTTCTTCTTCTGATCTTGTATAAAAATGGTTAGTTGAGAACTCTGCAAAGAAAATGACTTATTTTCTTATTCATATATTTTTATTTAATGAAAGTCACTTTATAAGTGTAAAAACTCCATTCTTTTCCAGGCACCCATGCTAAATACATTTTGTTTTGTGTCAAATGCCAAGCATACAAACACAAAAAGCAGCTAAGCTTTTTTTCATTACTGCCATGGTTTTGAGTTTCTCACATTTACGTATTCAATCTATTCCCCAACAAAATCAGGGAAGGAAAAATCCATGCAACATTAAGGCCTATTTTTATCAAAAAACACATGACTTCATGAGCTGCAGCTTTCAGAAAAACCTCAACTCTACCCACAGAAGATAGAGATCAATGACTGGTAATGTTCTTCATGCTTTTAAAGACACCAGTAGTCAAAGCAGAAAGGTTTCCCAGGCAAGTCTGCCCTTAGCAGCATCACTCAAGTCTAGGCAGGTGTGTGGCATAGATAGTGAGAATTTATATTGTGAGGGTTTGGGTTTTCAAGATGTGAGTTAAGAGTATTTAACAACAAGAGGAACAAAGCCAGAAATAACTGAGCTGGGCAGGGGTGGCAGACTAGATGTCTAGGCTAGGCTAGAGATACTGTAAGAAACAGGAGGAGACTATTCATTAAAAATTAATAATTTCTACACACTCTACTTCACTGACATTTTTATAGGGATGAGGAAAACCCTCACAACTTCTTCACAAAATGGCTATTCCATTTCAGTCTTCATCATGGACCTCATTTCCATATTCAGGAATTATCTAGACATGTTTTCTGAAATGACATTTGTTGTGGCATCTTTAGAAATGACTCTAAGGAGGAGAACCCCAGCTCACTGGTACTCCCAGCCTCAGGTGCACGTACCTCCACTTGAGCATCATCCCAGTCATCCAAGCGCACTGACTTCACTTTGCTGACCTGGGGAATATTGCGATGGATTCCTGAACAATTCAAGCAGATGAAGATCCCGAGGCTGTGGGATGCCCAGTCCGGGTCTGAAAGCAAGAAGGAAAGAGAGAATTGGACTTGTCTGATCTCTCGGATTCGGGGCAGGAGGAAGCAGAGACAGGGCAGGACAGGGAATGGCAGGGGAGTCCAGGAGTCACCAGGTCTGAGTTCCTTGATTCTAAAGGCATCAATTAAATATACAAGCAAAATAGGATGTGCTTGTTTATATTGACAGTAATACAAATTAAACATACAACTAACAACTTTGCAATCTCCAATGCAGCTGTTATTCACAAACCCCCAATACACAGACAACTGCATGTGCCCAATATCTTCCAAACTCACTCCATGCTCACATGATTCCATCTTTCACCAGTAAAACCCACCCAAACACTGCATGGAATGGAAACTTAAACCCCAGAAAATTAAAACAAACAGCTCATGGAAACTGCTATGCTACTCCCTTGCCTTATTTTTATTTATTATCATTTACTTATTATATGTGCTCCACAGAGAGGCTCTCCTCCCACTGCTGCAGCTCCCAGCCCTCCAGCCAGGAGGTTTCCAGCCCTTTCCTTAGTGGAAAAATGCTGCCAGTGGCAGCTCTCTGCTTTCTCTGAGCAAAACCCCGCGCTGTTTACAGCCCCGAGCTGACACCTCACACAAAGCACTTTAAACACCAGTCCCTTGCCTCCCAATTCCTCCCCGGGCGAGGCACTGCCTGAAGCAGGGAGACAGAGAGGAACTGGGGCAGGGCAGGGGCTGGGGGCAGGACACATCCACCAGTGTCCCTGGCACTGCCTCGCCACTAAAGCCAATACACGGATCTTTGTTTGAACTCCCACTGGCAAATGTCAGCGCCTGAGAGTCCAGCTGCACCCCAGCAGAAAGAGCTGCCCTGCAAGTCACCGAGTCAGCCACTAAATCCTCCCCACGGATGTCCCCTGGCCCCATCCTTCCCAAACCCACAGGGCTGGGAGTCCCTCAGCCACCCCATCACATCGGGTTGTCAGGTGGTAAGGGCAGGTCTTCCCTTGTCACAAATCCTCATCATCTGTTTATTCTCCTGCAGTAATTACACTAAACACTCGCTCCTCACAGTGCAGCAATTATTTATAAAAGGCAAGGGAACGCGCTTTCGCCTTCCTGTACATATTTAATGCTCTGGCTGTGTCGGTGCAGGGAGCAGGCTGGCATGGGGCAGCACAGCAGCTCCTCTCAGGGGGCACACCCAGGGCTGCCACCAGCCCTGCCTGCAGGGACAGCCACCAGCCTCCCCCAGCACACCCTAGGGAAGACCAATTTCATTCTCCAGGGGTGTCTCTGCTCAGATATAAACCCCAGAGCTACATGAGCAGCTTCATCAGACGTGGCTGAGTGCCCACCCAGGAGAGAGGAACAATTTCCCAAGCTGCGACAAGTCCCATCAGTCGCAGCTCCCTGGGCACAGGGCTGGCACCAGCAGACACAAATAAAGGGGTTTTTTTCTCTTTCACATGGTCTCCTATCCTTATGCCATACTCCAATAACTACAGCTCAGGCCTGGCAAACATAAAACCACTCAGGTTCATCTAAGGGTGCCACAGCAGCAGCCAGGTGCTGCCCACATCCAGCTGTGCCAGTGAGGACACAGGGTGCTCTGTCCCACCAGCCCAAATCCCCACGTCCTCACCCTGCTCTTCCCATGAGCACTGAGTGACTTGGCTTCACACACCACCCCAGGTCACCCTCACTTATTCCAACCACAAAGAGAGTGGCCAGTTATTGAGTTGTAGGTGAGCAACAAGATCCAAGAGCTTCAAACAGTCATGCATGTTTCTGTGCTCTAACTCCTCATGCTGTCCTTTCCCACCTCCAAACACACAGCTATAATCAAAGTCTAGCCCTTGCCAAAAGTCCCATCACAAGCAGTCCAAGGTGCAGCACTGCTGCCCCACAGCAGCCCAGGGAACCAAATGATGCAAGCCAGGCAAGGTGGATGCACCAGGGTCTCTTGTTTAAACATCCATCACTGACTTCCACACAGAGGATCAGGAACAAGGAATGGTGGAAGTGTCCAGAGGATGGAGCAGCAACAGAGCAGTGATGATGAAGCCATGTCATCAAAACCTGGAGCTGGGAGCTCAGTGGTCCCTGGCTCCCTGTGCTCAGTGCAGCTGCTCCAGGATGGCTGTGCTTCAGACCTGCCCAGTGTAATGACATCTGATCAAAGCACTGCCCAACCCAGGGAAACGGGTATCAAAGTATGCACTGTCCAATAAAACAGGTTTTATTTGGAGTCCCAATGCCTGTTTTATTTTAACAGATTTATCTTAGGCACGCAGGTGGATTTCTTCGTGTTGTCTTCAGCTTCCTGGATTCAGGCTTCCAAAGTCCTCTGGAAAAGGTAACGCCTCCACTGCTCTATGTGACAGGACCAGGAGATATCAGACCTTCCTCCAGCCAGGAATGATAACACATTTGAGTAGCGGAACATCCTGCAAGAAGATCCTGGAGGAGACTCCAGCTCCAGTGGACACCAAGCCAGCTCATACCCAAGCTTGACATGGGTAAACAGCACCTCAAGCAAAAGCAACAGGTCTGAAGCACACCTGGGCTTTAAAGCATTCTCCTCACACCAACAGTATCTTCTTCAGACCAGACTCTTAAACATGCTCCCCCTGGCTCTACACCACATCAAGCCTTGTCTAATTAAGAAAATGAAAGCTGGATTATATCACAGGGTATATATGCACACTCCTAATTTCTGCTCTGCAGACCATCAATGTGAAAAATTCTCAGATCAGGAACATGGTGGATAACACCACTGATCTCTGACCTCAGCATTATCGCAGATTCCCACCCTTCAAATGACTGCACCGTTGCTTTGAGATAAGACAACATCTTATCAAACATGCAAAGAAATTTTCATAAGCATCTTTGCATGAAACAGGTGCATTTCAGGGCAGCACCATGAGTTTAGAGAACTAGTGACCCCAGGCTGGCAAGCTGAGCTCTCCATGGCTGGGTGAAGTCCACGTTGGTGCTGGAAACTTCAACAGCTGGAACATATTCTCCATGCTGGACATTACTGAGAGTTCAGTAATGGCATGGCCAAAGAAAGTACACCAAAATGGCAGTACATCATAATCTGCACTTTTGGGCACAGCTCAAAAAAGATGATTTTTTTTCCTAAGCCTCCAGAGTTTTGAGCAAACACCAGTGAAGCCTAATGAAAACTCTCCAGCATGCCCTAAGTGCCACACAAATTACTTTATTCCATTATTTCAAGCCAAAAGTAATAAAGATGAACAGGAGCAAGGGGAATATTAAATGTGTTGCAAGTGCAGAAAGTGTCTTATCCTGAACAACTGATTCCAGCTCTAAAAGCTCACTACCCAATGTGCTAGAGATTCCTGGTCACTTATAAACAGATTATAATGACTTTCAAAATAAAGACTTGAGTCAACTTCCTTTTAAAAATTAAAGAAACAAGCAAGGCTAAACTAAACTCAAGAGAAGGGCATTGGGCTGGTATTTTCCCATCTCGTTCATCTGAGAGGGAAGGCAAAGCCAGAGATTAGAGAAGCATCCAAACCAAAACTAAAACACTTGGGCAACGCAGCTAAATTCACAAATTACCTTCCCACCCAGATGCTTTTGCCATCAAAATCCCCAGAAAAACCCAGCACAGACAACAGTGCATTCTGCAGCTTGACCGAGTGTTAATGAACAAAAGAAAGAAGAAAGTGAAAACAAAGGTTAGACCCAGAGAAATATTAAGGAAGAACCAACAGAAGACACAGCGCAGTTATTCAAATCAAAAAGACTGGAAGTGCAGTGGCATTTTTTTAAAAAATAAATAACCAGTATTTCCTGTATCCAGAATATAAATATAAGGTTCCAGTTTGAAAATCCCTAGATGCCATCAATCCAAGTAAAATCCCAGGCTCAAAATAGGCACAAGGCAAGCACAAGAACTCAAGAGTCCCAAAACTTACTTGGATGCCCCCTCTCCACCTCTTGCCTTAAACTACCGCTAGCACTGGATACAGCACAATATTGATGACCAAGGCAGACATCTGTGAGAATGCACAGCAACACACCCTTAACACATTCTCCAGCACACAAACGATGGCCTGACCTTTAATTAGCTGCATCCCAGCCACCCCAGCTGGGTGGGAGCTGGTGTTTCCTTGGGATGGAGACTCAAAGGATTTTCCCAATTGCTTTCCTGTTTGAGGTGATAAAGGCTGAGCAGAAGCAAGTGAAGGACCTCTCTAGGTAGGCGAAACCTTTTTTACCCTGCACTAGAAAGGTAAATCATCAGTACTGGACAGAATTGGATTTTGATGTGATGCACAAAAGCACAAAGCCTTTGCTGCTCAGCTGCTGCTGATTTCCTACACAGCCCAGTCAGAGAACCTCACATTCAGCACTGAAGTTCTGTAGCTATTTACTTTGGGAAAAGACTAGGAGGTTAATAAACAGACCCTGGTCATGCATGCTGAAAAATAACAACAAAAGACATGAACACTGAAGCCAAAGAGCCTCCCACCAACACTCCTCTTTAAGTAGGAAAATTTTTCATTGAAGGAGCTGAACTTGCCAAGGTCTTTTAATTGAGCTGGCAGGTCCCAGCAGCCCCTTCTCGCTGTCTGCAGCCCACGACTGTGCTGCAGGCCATGCACCAGGACCAGGCAGAAAACACCATCACATTAAACCTCCTTTGTTTCCGAAAGTCCTTTTTCCTGCACAAAGTGGTATCAAGTTAAACACAACTGCTGTGAGATTTTTCTTTCTTCTTACCCCTCCAATCTGCTTATGCCCAGGGAGAAGGGCTGGCAAATTCCCAGGGAACAGGAAAAAAAAAAAAAAAGAATCACTATTTCAGTGAGAGGACAATGGAGGTGAGGGAACAAGTTTCCACTTTCAGCTCCAACATGAAAAGCCCGTTTCACGCCATTAGAGCAGTAGAGCTCCAGAACAGCTTTCCAGTGGGAGGCAGTGGGGGCAACAGAGAGAACAGGCTGCGAGGCAGAGCCCCATCACTCCCTGGAGGGGATGGGGAGAGTCACTGCAGATGGCAACACAAGGCAGGACCCAATGACTCAGTTGCCTTCCCAATCTGGGTTTTTAGAAACAGCAGTTGGGTAGAGGAAGGAGAGGGCTGAGAACAAATCCGTTCAGTGCCCTCCTTAATCCTGAGCAAACCGAGCAATCTCCAGCACTCCTGTGTTTCCCTCTAATCACCACCCTCACTTGGTGGCATCAAGGGAACAGAAAAGCTTCACCTGCCTCAGAACTGAGAAGATGCTGGGCCTGCAGGAAAGGTGTTTACAACCATCTCAGCAATGTACCACCCACCCTCAGGCTTTTATATGTACTGTTACACCAAAACACCAGGTCTGCTCAGCTCTGCAGCACAAAGCTCCAATACCAGACTCCCTTCCAGCATGTGCCTTCTGCTCTTCCTCCGTCCCTCATCCCCTCTGAGCCTCAGGCACAGAGGCCGATGATGTTACCCAGGATCCGTGTCCCAGTAATCCATCCTAAATAAGAAAGATGAAAATGATAACAAGCCGTGTAAACTGCTGCCAGAGGGTTTAAACTATGGCTTTGATGGGATTTCCATTTCTGTCTTCAGAGCCTCCCTGTCCTCCTACAATATAAAATGATTCTCACTCCATGGAAACACAAGCCTAAGTCACAGAAAAATAGAGTAAAGAGAGAAATACTCAAGGTCTTGTCATGCCCTGAGATAACCATCCGTCTCATGATGTGAGGAAAGATTGCCTGAGACAAAGAATCATTTAGGAAAAAAAAAAAGGCTGAACTGCCACATTAGTCTTGAAGAAAAAAAGATTATTCTAATGCACAGAGAGCCATTACACACCAGCAATTCAGCAACATTGCTCAGTTTGCACTTAAGACTGCATTTACCCTGCCATCTTCACTATGAAAGTACAGCTTTAAACCCACAAAACAAACACACAGCAAACCAACACCCAGGACACAGATGTATGTAATGACAGAGGACCCAAAGCCCTATGTAATGACTTTATTACAGTGGCTCCTACCCCAGAATTCAGTTCCAAAGATGTAACCAAGGCAATCACATTATTCGATACAGATGGATGACATTTTTCCAACTGAAATGTCTTTTATTCAAAACAACCTTTCATTGCAATTTAAGGTTGTGTAAATATACAATTAATAAAAACTAACCAGAAGACTACTCAGAAGCTCTGCTTTTGCACAAGAGATTTTTCTGCCAGACACACACACCAGTCCTGGGGAAGACCCACATCTGACCTTCCTGAACATCACACTCAATACCACATTCCACCAGCAGCAAGTGTTCATATCCTGTACACACACCAGAGGAACACACATCTTGAACTCAGCAGCCTTGCTTGCAGGGTTTGGCCATTTAAATAATCCTCAATCATGATTAAGTGGCAAATTCTGGCCCAGACCCAGGCAAGCAGCAGGTTGTGCCTGGATCTCCCCAAGGAGATGTGATGACCCTGCAGGGGATGTTTATTTACACAGCCCAGGAGGAAAAGCACTGCCTCCCTGGATGCTCCCTGTCCATCCCCAGCTTTATTTTTGCATGGTCACAGCATAGTCCAAAGATGCCAAACTGAGCTTCTTTGCATCAGAAACCCAGGGATTTGTTACAGACACAGAATACCTGGGACAAGCTGTGACTTCAGAGCTCTGGCTACTGAGCCTCTCCCAAATGCCAAAACAGTAACAAAAGAAAATAACCCTTTTTGACAACAGGGAAGGGAAAAGAAACAAACAAACTTTCACTCGCTGGCTGATTTCTAAGACAAATATTTCCATGTGAAAAAGAAAACCCAGCTGGCTTCCAAATACAGAAATTAAAGTGACTAACAGAGAATTATATTCCTGACCCATCCTATTCTTTGTTATTAGAATCTCTGAGCTAAATGTCTCTCTCTTACCGTACTAACTGGAGGTTTCTGGGAAAGGCACACACACACCTGAGGAGTAGAAACATAAATGAGGGATCCTGACCATTGGCTTCCCCCCCAGCTGTACCAGATCAGCCCTATAATGATACTCACATGTGACAAATCAAAAGTTCACCCTGCTTTCCTCATCTTCTGTTCCTTACCCCCCCACACTTCTTTCCTTCTCACTTTATTTTCTCTGCTTTGGTACTTTTCCAGGGTCAGCTGCCCACCTGGTTCCAGTCCTCACCTTCATCTCTCTGTGCATCCCACTTCTCATCAAAGAACATACTTGCATCCCATTCTGAAGGCTTTCTTAACCTCTCCCCTGCATTATCTCATTCCCAGAAATACCTGGCTTGCCACACCTGCCAAGCATGAATAATTGATTACAGGCTGAACATTTTCCTTATCACCTACAGACACAAGCTAATATCTGAAGTAGCTCAGGGCACCTCAAGTTTATTGTCACTGCCAGGCAGATGAGCACACTATAGCACCAGGAGTAGCTTTTGTTTGCCAAAGGAACTGAAGCAAAGTAGTCACTAAAGAAATTGGGTTGATGAACAAGGAGCAGGTCCCAGGGAAGCAATGAGAGTTCAGAAGAGGCTGAATGGTATTAATATAGCACATCTTGTGTTACAAAAGCCACTGGCCCAAATTCTCCTCTCTGAGTTTCAGGTTCACTAAGACATCTCTGTATGCAAACGTCACTAAAAGCAAAATATGATTTTGTTGTTTTACAAGCCCATTTGTACCAATAAACCCTCTTTCCCTGACGTGAGCTGTTTTACTGTCCTACAGTCTCATCTCCACCCTGACAGTGCTGAGAAACTTCCCATTTTGCAGAGGGTGAGGGAGAATCATCCCACAGACCTGAACAGCCCAGGTTTGTAAAGTTTTCTCCAGGAAGGAACAATTCAGGCAGACACCTCCTCGGTGAGCCCAAGCTGTGCTCAGCAGCACACCTCAAAGGTGGGCTGGCACACTCAGGCAGCAGCACCAGGCAGCAGATGGGTGGGAGCAGGCAGAGCAGCACGGCACTGCAAAGCTGTTCACGCTGTGCTCAAAGTTCTTTGTCCTTTCCAGCTGGGAACCAGGGAACACAACACGTCTGAAAGTGAACTGCAGTGTCCTGAGGTGCAGATTAGGGCTGTAAAACCATTGGTAATGGTAAGAGCTGGATAGTGGTATCAAATAGATCTTGAAATCCTGAACAAATCAATAGCTGGGAAAATCAGACTCAGCTGAAGTGTTGGGTTTTCTTAACCTATAGAATGACATAAGCTGAGAAGGACATCCTTTCTCTATACCTCTACAAAGCCATCCAGCTCAAGCTAATACAAATCTAGGTGTTTCTATGTGATGATTTAATTTTTTTTAAAAAAAAAGCTACTTGGTCTGTAATTTTTCTAAGGTTGTTCTCAAAGGTGGGTCCCACCGCCTCATGCAGACCCTGCATCACACCCCGACCCCAACAATTCAACATCCAAAGGGCGAGGAAAACGTTCCCAGCCCAGATTTCCTCCCGTCTGCGCACGAAGACGACTCCAGCCATTCCCGCCCCGCTCCCCGCACAGCTCAGGCACCCATCGATGGCAGCCGGGCAAAGGTTGGTCCGGCGGGGTGGCCGCAGCGATGCCTCTGGCTGTGCCCTCTGTGCGCTCCCCGCCGGGGCAGGACCCGCCGGGGCACGCGGAGGACACGCCGCCCCCGCAGCAGCGCAGGGCACCCCGGCAGAGCCCCGGCCGCGCTGCAGCCCGCGGGGACAGCGGGGATGACATCAGCGCTCTCGGCCGGGCGAGGAGCCGGCCCGGCCCGGGGGACACTGGGGAAGCCTCGGCCGGGGCCGGTCCGCGGGGACCGCGGCAGCACAGCGCATCCCTCGGGGGCGGCGGAGCATCCCCCGGCGTGGGCAGCGGGGCACCCTCGGCGGGGCGCGACCCCNAAAGCGCCGCTCCGGCCGCCTTCGGGGCGCTGCTGCTGCTGCTGCTGCTGCTTCTGTCCCTGCTGCTGTCCCTGCTGCTGTCCCTGCTGCTGGCGGTGCTGCCCCTGCCCTGGGTGGCTCTGTCCCCGCCGCCGCCGGGTCCGCCTCCCGCCGGGCCCCCGGGGCTGG